>PVIJ01002991.1:0-108415 GCA_004024925.1 Scalopus aquaticus | reverse complement strand
GATGAGGTGCTGCCGCGGCCCTCGCCCAGAGGCTCCCCCCGCACAGAGCGCTCTGGGCAGGGGCGCTCTGCCCAGCAGAGTCAGAAGGTGCTTCGGCAAGGGTGCCCGGGACCACCCTGCGGTCCCCACCCAGCCCAGTCGGCCGAGCCGCCCCGCGAGGGATGGGGACTCGTGACGACACAACCACACTGAAGAGTCACCGACACCCTTCCCTTCCGGCTGGTTTGGCGGGAAGCTGCCTTTGCAGCGTCCGGCTGGTTAAGCGCAGCTCCGGTCATTTTAACACAGCTCCACGGCACAGGGATTCTGTAAGGGGCCGGGGTCGCCGTGCCACAGAGTGCCTGCCATGCACGCGCGCAGGCACACGCACGCACGCACGCGGGGGCCCACCTGGTGTTGGGGGGCGGACAGTCCGAGCCGTACTCTTGCACGTGCATCCCAAAGAAGCACACGTCCACCCCGTCGATCTCCTCGAAAGCGAAGAGTGCTTTGGTTCGGTACGGGAACGATTCCGACATCTCCCCGGAATCCACGAACCTGAAGTAAGTCCCTGGTTACGAGGGGCTCTACAGAGGTCTGCCGCCACCCCTGGGGCGCGGGCAGAAGGCCAGTGGCTTCTCTGCGGCCCCCCCAGGGCCCAGCTCCTTGGAACCGCCGCCCCGCGCTGTGAGTGTTTCCCCCAGGCGAAGTCGGGGTGCCGAGAGGGGCGGGCTGCAGCCGACTGCACCAAGCCGTAAATGACACGCTCCAACTCCGCCTGGCCGGGGGGGGGGGGGGGGCGCGCGCACCCACACGCACCGTGACTTCATCCCGGGCTTGACCTCCACGGTCTTGTCCGAGCTGGCCACCACGCGGACAAAGACCTCCCCGGCCTCAGGGTGATTCTGTCGCCGGAGGAACTTGTTGACGCGGTCTTCCAAGTGGTTCCCCAACCTCGTGGTCTGCAGTCCTGGAAAACCCGGAGGGAGCAGGTGAGAGGACTCTGGACGGGCTGTGGGGAAGCGGCCGGGGCCGCAGAACCCGGCTTTCCCAGTGTGGCCTCGTAATCGAGGGCTCGCGTCCTCCAACCCAGGCGAGACGCCGTCGCACCGGGCGGGGAGGGACTCTGCACCGTCACACCTGTCTTCCCCGACGTAAGGGCCAAAAGAGCCACCAAAGCGGCCCAAATCTGACGGAAGACGGGTTTCGGGGTGCAGCAGAGGACAAGCTGTGAGGGAGCTGCACTGTGCCGACTGGCCTGGTGCACCCTACTCCCAGGGCCCGGCTCCCATGAGGCCACCTGGCGTCAGACTGTGCTACTGGCAGGAGCCAGACGAAGGAACGCCCCACACGCCCAGCCTGCCAGACGCCCTCAGGACGGGATGGCAGTGTGCTGTGCCCCGCTCCCCCGACCTGCCCAGCTAGAGGAGTCGCCTCAGAGCCCGACACAGGGCAACGGGGCTGCTGCTGCTCTGGAGGCCCCGGGCCCACAGTGCCCAGCTCTGCCCCCAGCAGCTTCCCGGGCGCTGGCCTGGCCCTGACCTCCTGCTGTGGCCCCTTGACAGGAGCTAGGCGGCCAGCGGGCGCGCACTGCAGAGTCAAAACTGTTTGCGCCCGGGAGAGAGGCGCTGAAGGCCGGCAGAGATTAGAGAGGACGGGGTCTTAAAGACATTTATTCCCAAATTTAAACTTAATTCAAGTTACTGACTTATATTTACCACAGAAATGAGAAATGTATTTTAAATTATTTGAGATTTTAAAATATTTCGTATGGAGATCGAGACATCTAGAAAATGGAACTTCCTAAATTTCATTTTTTTCAGCAATAGGCATACCAATGGTGGAGATGATCTTCTGGAATTAAGTTACAACTCATTCAAGTTATTTAAAAAAAAAAAAAAGAACCACAATGCTAATGAAATAAACCCCTACAGAAGAATAAAAACTTGTAAAAGCTTTAAAAAGAGGGAAGTGGATTTATGCTGCTTCTGACTCGATTCTGGCGCGTCACCCAGCCCGCCCGCCTGCCCCAGCGCCCCCGCCCATCACACCCTCCTCATCCCGAGAAACAGAACTGGGAGTAAAGGGAGTCAGGGCCAACTCCTCTATTCTTCTTTCCTTTCTTTTAAAAAAAAGACTTATTTATGCATGCATGCAAGAGTTTGGGGTGCAGGCCAGAGGTGTGGGGGGCGGTGAGAGGATTCCCCAGAGACAGAGTGGGGAGCAGAACAGGCGGATCCACTGAAGTACACTGCCGAGGGGAGCAGCGGGGAGACAGGAGGGGTCTGCTGCGCCCCTGTGGGAAGCTCCCTGGCCGGGGACTGAACTCGTGCTGCAGTGGCTGCGACAGCTTCACAGTGCTGAGATTTAACCCCTGCGCCCCCAGGGAGGCCCTCCTCTATTCTTTCTGACGTGACTGAAGAAAACCCTCAGTTTCTCGATCAACCCCAGGGTCTCCCACACTGCTGCTGAGCAAGATTTGTTTCCTCAGGAGGCGGTCACAGCTACGAAGGGGAGCCGGTGGGACCCCTCCCACAGCTAAATGACCACACACACCAGGACTCCAACAGCGAGGAACAAGCCTTCAGAGCCAGGTCTTCATACCTGTCTCCAGATCACCTGAACCCTGCAGGACACCCCTAGGGTTCTCAAGGAGGCTGTGGGCCAACCTCGAGTGGGCACAGGGAGACGGCGTGAGGCCACCCCCGAGGCCACTGGCACCAGGACCATGCGTGCGGCTGGGGCTGCAGGTCCTCCTTCCTGCTGCAACACCGTCCTGCCCCCCCCCCCCCCCCCGTCTGCACACCGACAACGTGGCGGGCGGCCTCTGTGCCTCAGGCGGCCCTCCTCAGCTCAGCCGGCGCTCTGCCCTCTGTCCCGCCAGGCTGCGGAGGGGCACCCTGCTACCCTCACGCTCGCAGCAAGGGTCTGCGGAATGTGTGTGTAGAAGTGGGATCTCTGAGTTTAAAATTGAACCTCCCCCCAATAATTTGGTTTATAGCGTTCATACGTAACAAAAAGCAGGGAAGTGTTACAGGTCTGATTCTTTCATCACAGGATATAGGTGTGAAGCCCCTCAATCCTGGGCCCGGGCAAACAGGTTTACGAGGAGCAAAAACCTGTTTAACCTCTTCAGTATCGCCCTCCAGTCCCACCCCCTCCCATTAAAAATGAACATTTTGAACCACCGACACCCCTCACCCCTGCACAGTGCGCGGCGGGCCTCTCGCCCCGTCTGACGGCCGCGGCTCCTCTGGAGGGCACGGGGCCCGCCGCGGGGCCTCTTGCTCCGACCCAGGCGCCTCTGCAGCTGCCCCAGCGCAGGCCACGGGGGCAGGCCGCCCGACCCAGAGACCCTGGCTGCGCTGGCCCGCATCCAAACCCAACGATGAGTTCATGTTTCAGGTAAGTTTCGAAAGTAGATTTATAGATTCTGAGAGAGAAAACTTGTCAGCAGATTCTTCCCCTGTAGTTTAGAAACAGACCCGTCCGCAGAGCCGCCCCGAACCCTGGTGCGAGCAGCGTACTGAGCCCTCGGCAGTGTGGGGAGCGCTGTTCACCAGGAGCCCTGACCGTAATGCATAAACATGAATTTTCATATAAAGAGGAAGCCAAATGGGCCTTGCCAGTGGCACAAGGGGTTGAGTCTCAGCACTGTGGAGCTGTCGCAGCCACTGTAGCACGAGGTCGATCCCCGGCCAGGGAGCTTCCCACAGGGCGCAGCAGACCTCTCCTTCTCCCGCTGCCCCCTCAGCAGTGGACCAGTGGATCCGCCTGTTCTGCTCCCCCCTCTCTGGGGAGTCTTCTCACTCCCCAGCCCCCCACACCTCTGGCCTGCACCCCAGTTCTTGTATGTATAAATAGATAAAAATAAATCTTAAAAAAAAAATAAACTAAAGCTCAAGCCAAGTGACAGGAAAGGACGAAAGACAACAGTGTCGTAAAGCAAACTCAGACCACACGCTGGCCAAGGTGCTCCCAACCCGGGCACGAGAGGCGCGAAGCAGGCTGGGGCGGCTCTGCAGGCCCCTGGCATACAGACCAGGGAGCAGACCCCGCCCTCAACTTACTCTTAGCACTGAACTTGTTTTCTTTTCGAGTTCTGCCAGTTTTCTTCAAGCAGTTGTCACACACAAAGCTGCAAAAGAAACGGCGTGGTCAGACCCGAGTGGCGGCGAGTAGCAGCGGGCACAGGCTGCCGCGCCTGGCCAGCTCGGGTCCTGGCACGGCGACCTCCACTCCGTCTTCAGGCCCAGCCGCCCTCGCCGGACCTGCTAAGGACAGTGGACAGAGCTCGGAGGCCGCCGCCCTCCACCTGCCAGACCCACTCCCCGCCCCAGGACACAGGAGACACTCACCCCAAGGGCCAAATGATGTCATAGTGCAGAACACAAATCTGATGCATCTTGCGGCCGCACTCCTTGCAATCCACGAAGCTGGAAGAGAAGATAGCGCGGCGTAGGCCCAGGAAGCCCCAGGCCAGGCCGTGGTGCCGTGGCGCCGGCGCCAAGCCTCGTCCTCTCCATGACACCAAACACCCACCAGCCACGCTGCTGGCCGACGCAGCCACGTTCAGGCACGCGCCGCCTGGTGTTCCCATGGGAACGGCTGACTCTGCCCTTCTTCGAACGAACACAGTGTTCCTCTCGTCTTCCCCATGACCGCTGCAACCACAACTTAAAGACGACTAGAAATGCGCTGCATTTTACCTGCCAGTGTTTCTGACGTGACATTTTCACGTCCAATGCCAGCCCCTGGTCCCCACCATGCCCAAACCGACTGAAAGAACAGACAACAGAACTCGCAGTGTGAAGGACGCCTGCTCAGAGGCTGCTCAGGAGCCCGGCGCAGAGGCCAGCTGAGCGCCAGCCGCGGCTGGGAGGGGCCTCCTCCAGTTCTACTTTCTAGCTGGGGCTTGGGCTACCACAGCTCTGCCCCACCTGACCTCCCTACTAAGGAGCAGCCTTTCCTGACCGGTGGACTCACCCCACAGATACAGGCCGCTCTTCCTGTTAGCACAGACCAGTGCTGTCCTGTGAAACCTCCTCAGCAGGCTGGGAGGAAGCCCACAGTGTAAGCGGTCTCTGCCCAGCACCCCCAGCTGCCCCCACGCTCCCCACCTGCGACCAGGCCACCGAACCTGCAGTAATGGCCTTTGCCAAATGTCCTGTGTCCTTTACTCCCCGCATGCCACCCTCGCCAGGGCACCACTCTGTCCCGCCTCTCCAGGCCACCCCCACTGCCCCTGCTATGTCTCTTCCTCCAGAAGAGAGCAGCTAAAAGACAGGCTCCCCTTGTCCATCCGGGTACTTCTCCCGCCCGACTCCTAGTATTCCAAGGTAACAGGTCTTGCACAGTGAAACCAAACAATGGTGCTGGAAAGGCGCGGCCTGAAAGGGGACACGTGTGCCGCTGGCCCGAGGGTGCGGGGAGCAGCCTCCCCCTGCCCATCACCGCGCTGAGGCTGAGCTCCAGGATCAAGGAGAGCCCAGGCCTGGGAGCTCCTGGTAGCAGAGACGAAGCCGTGCCCAGCTAAAGCCAGGTGCCAGGCGGAGGCTGGTGGTCGGGGCATCTGCTTCTCAGCTCCTGCGCCCTCCCCACGCAGCCCTGGACAGGCGCTGGCCCAGGCACAGAACGGGAGGGCGGCTCCACACCCGCGTGTCCTCAGGACTGGGATTGGGGGGCCCGGGAGTGGCCACGCTGCAGGAGCACTGAGTCTCCCCGGGGCTGACGGAGCTAACCGCGAAGGCGCCCTTGTCACTGATGACGGGGGCGGGGACGGGCTTTCAAAACTCCCCGCGCCAGAGGCAGCGGCAGCACACCAGGCTCTGTCCTTACTCGGGACAGGCTCCCTGTGAGGGTCCCTCCGGGAAACTCCTTCAGCCGACACTGGCGCACTCCACTCGACACTCCGGCCTCTGGCCCGAGGGCCGCGACCAAGCCACTCGAGGCTCTGAGGGGACCGAGCATGCCTCCGTCCTACTGCCGACGTCTGGCCCCCAGAGGGCAGCTCAGACACACAGATGCGGCGTGGGCTCCCAGAGGGCCCGGCAGGCCCGCATCCCCGCGTCTCCTGCTGCTAGCCACCGGGAAGCTTTCCTCACCTGACACTGAAACCCAAAGTCAGAAGGACGGGTCAGATACTCACGGCTCAGGATCTAAGGTATCGTTTTTCTTCTTTTCAAACTGATCCTTTGAAATTGTCCTTGTTTAAAAAAAAAAAAAGGACAGTGTCAGTACCAAATTGTGCCTGTGGCCTGTAAGCCGCGGGCGCCTCTGGGCCAGCCGTGACCAGCCTCCACGTGCCAGGGAGGGACGGTCGGCCCAGCTCTAAAGTGGACGTGGTGACGGCATGAGCATAAAGCGGAACTCGACAGAGCCCTGCCTTTGATTTTCCTCTGTCTTCCTTAGGCTATTTCCCCCTCAACTATCAGCGGCATTTGTGGTGAGACTTAAATCAGACTAGTCAAGGTGTGATGGCTAAATCATGTGATCCAAACCTACTAATTCTCGATCATGTCTGTCGCATCAAGGGCTCTGAATTTAGCCAGCCCTATGACCGTGACATCCCTCAGAGACACAAGGTCGGCACCGACCCGCATGTCTCACTCACCCCTGAAGGGCTGAGTGTCTGGGTTCTGCTGGGCTTTTTTGCTACGCTCCCTTGTATGTGAAGCGCTTCTGATCCACAACTTGTGCAAGGAATAAGGGTCTCCTGGGGGGTGGTCAGTCCCGCTGACCTGACTTCCCCACGAGGCAGGAATCACTGCTGACCAGGAAACCCAGGTCAGGAAAGGCCTGGCAAAGGCTGGCAGACCAGGAGGGCGCTGGGTTTTCAGAACTCTCAAGCACATAAATGAGCTGAACACCTAACACTGGGTGCGCTTTTTTCGGTCACAGCTCGACCGCTCAAAGGTTAACTCCCTCGGGGGTGAGGCGAGCTCAGCGAAGGAGCGAAGCTGGCACCTGCCTGTCTGCACCAGAGGGGACTCGCACACGTGGGGCGAGCCATGCCTCTCATGAGGAAGGTGCCACCCTCACTTGGCGTTGCTGGGGTGTGGCCCATCAGCTCCGGAACGTTGTGGGCAGGTTTTAGAGCAACCAGAAGCGGGGTATGTACACAAGACTCAATCTTTGCCACTGCCAGTTCTGTGAGCAGGTTCCCTGGTTTCTTAGATGCGACTGAAAATGCATCCCAGGTGACAGCTCCTCTGAAAGGGCAGGGGTCTTTGTTTTGGTTTTGGGAGTGTGAGTGAGCGGGCTGCGGTCACGAGTGACCCGGAACCTGCACGGGGCTCTGGCTTCAGCCTCGTGAATGGCGGGAAGAAGGTAGGAGCGGCCCTGAGACTCCACTAAAACTGTCACCGTGAAAAAAGCCATCACACAGAAGGCAGTGTGGCAGTGCCGCCTCTCTCTTCACCATGGACAAGGGGAGAAACCACCATGAGCCACCCCCAAGAAAAACAACAGGAGGTACTTACGTCTGGGGCTGTGAAGGGTCGTCACCCAGGGTAACATTCTCCCCCTGGATCTCTGTGAAACACTTCTCACAGAAATGATACCTGTCAGCAAGAAGGCCATACTTGGGTGAACTGGTCCATCATAACACACAGCCACCCAAGCAACGAAGCCACCAATCAGAGCAGGGCAGATCACCACGACGAAGGGGGGGCGTTGTTGGTTGATTGATGGGTCAGTGAGGACAATGAAAGGAACAGGGGCAGGTGGGGGAGGGCAGGATTAGAGAACAGGGGAGGGAACAGATAGCACAGACATAAGGGTAAGACGCAAACACCAAGACAACACAGAGCAGAAAGCCAAGGCAAAGCATTGATTAGCGTTCGGTCTCACTGCACGCAGCACCGGCCATCCTCACTAACACCTGGGCCTGGCCAGTCCCCAGACACAGACGCGGCCAAGGAGTGTTAACACGCTAGAACGCAAGGAGCCTACGATTCAGGAGTTTGGATTTTGTATTACTGAGAAAATGTGACTCTACGGTTTGAGATGGAAAAAATTTATTTTGGAAAAAAAAGTCTGACAAAAGGCCTCTAAAAAGCAACTTACACTGAAATAGTTTTAATTTTTTTAAATGGAAAATTTATGCTTGACAGCAACTCAGAGATTTCTTTTCCAGTATGAAGCCAGATCTTTAAAGGTATGAAAATGTTGAGCACCCAGAACTGGTTTTGGCTTTTTCCCGTATTTTTTCTCATGTTACTCACTTGGTTAATTGGGTCACAATACAAATGAAACCAAATCCACATTGAGACAAACACTGAACAGAATGCAGCAGGGCCAAAGACTTTCCAGCCATTTATCAGTGAGGATACGCAGAGGAAAACTGCGAGTATTGTACAGGCAATACAATATATGTGAGTCCGTGAACAAGCTTTTAGAGTCCAATTCTAAGTTCGATCGAAGCTTTTTGGTTCGGGGACGAGTCACGCGTCACTCAGAGACACTCAGTGGCTGGCTGCGGTGACTTGGCGACAGTCCAACTTAAGCAAATTTAATCTTTTAAGCACAATCTGCATTTGAGAAATTATCCATTCACCCCAATTTCTTGTAAGATAATAGAGAGCTTGGGCTCAGGGCACCCAATAAGAACAATCAGAGCAAAAACGACTAAATGCTTGGAAAGGACACGAGAGGAGTGGCGGGCGCAGCTGCCGCTGCACGGACGAGACGAGCGCACAGACACGATGAACACGCTGCGCGGCACGCAGGGGTCGGCGGGATGGCGGCACGGGGTGTGGGTTAGTGCTCGATGCCAGTCTAAGGGCGCCAAGGCGTCGGGAGGCCCGCACGGGGTGCGCGGGGCGGGGCGGGCACACGCGCCTCGGCCCCAGCAGCCCCGGGCGCGGGCCTGTCCCGCCCCAGCCGCTCGGTCTAGCGTTCATCCTCCTGGGCACACTGAGCGCGCTGCCTGCTGGATTTCAGTGACAGGAAACACAGAGCAAGCTGAAAGCGTGGCACGCTAGGGCTTGTGCACATCTCAAAACCACCCCGTTTCTCAGTTTGCTGACGAGGAACGTGAGAGGCGCTGTGGGTAGCACCTGCAGCGGCGCAAGCTTCTCGCCGGGACAGCTTATCTAGGACTATTCACGGAACGGATTCTGCCAAGATGAAACACTGACCAGGGACAAAAGGTGATTAATACTGCTGTTTTCACATACATCTTTTCTGGAATGAACTCCAGCAATATTCTGGCTATTCGTGGAGCCGTGAAATCACAAAGTAGAAAGAATCTCCATGTGCAGGAGGGCATAACCCCCTGGCAAGACAGAACACCAAAGCACATAACTACAAGCAATTCAGTGGCTGCTTGAGTAACACGCAAAAAAGTAATCCCCTCAGTGCCAAATGGTGCCCTCTTAAAAATGAAACTTGGAATCAAGGCGGGAGAGAGGGGGGGCATCCACCCCCCGAAACAACCAATCACCCAACTTGGAAGCAAGTGTCCTGACCACTGGCACGAGCTGCAAGATGATGGCCCGACAGTTTTGAAATGAAATTGCCATAATAATTACACGCAGGTCTGAAGGACTTAAATCCTGGGAAAATACCCAATTTTAATTCAGGCTGCACGCCAAGCCTGGTGAGGTCCAGGAACAGGAATGACAAACCCATCCTCTTCCGGTGGAGGAGCCAGGCCACCGTGGGGCCTACGGGGGCGGGGGCGAGCACCCGGAGCGGCCGCAGAGGCCTGAACAACGAGTGCAGCCAGCTTCCAGAGACCCTCAGCGCGCCAGACGCCAGGCCCCGTCCCGGGGCTACGCCAGAGGCAGCGGGGACCCCGGCCTGTCCGGGAGTAAGGGCGGGGCAGGGCCTGGCCTCTGTCATCCGAGGGAGAGACAACAGCCCGGGGAAGAGCAGCCACCCTTCCAGCCCCTCACCGAATGCCCTGGCAATGCACGGGCAAGACAGGCCTGACCCACTCTAACGCCAGACCGGCCTGTCTCGCCAGAATGGCGAGAATCCATTTTTCAGCTGAAGAGCCCAGATGACACCCTGTCTCGTGGAGGAAGCAGTTTGAGGGACACGGAGCTGCAGAGGAAGTGTTTCGTGTCATCGGAAGAGGGTGGACGTCTCGGCACCTACGCGGGCACAGTGTAACAGCTTCTCTCTAAAGGTGAGCTGATACATGGAGTAAATTTTCAAATGCAGATTGTTTTCGGGATCATGCCAGTATTCCCAATAACTGGTAATCTATAAATAACATCTATCCTACCTATAGATAGTAACCAGAAAAACCTATAGAAAAATTTCCCAACCTGAGTTACTTTCAAATTTTCAGTGTATGGAAACAGTGACAATATAACCATCCTCTGGTTTATACATTAGAAGTTCCACACACCTAAGTGGCTGGCAGGATTTTCTATTGTTCTAAGGGCCCAAACTTTTAGGACTAAAAGTGCCCAAACAAGTATTCAAAAGAGCAGCAGTGCTCACAAACAGTCAAAGCTGAGGGTAAAACTGTACACAGTTAAAACGTCCACTGCAGAATCAGACTGCTGCTTTCTTAGAAGTAGGCTGTGTCAATCTTGTCACATACAACGTTCTAGAAAGCACGCCTCGGGAGAGTCAGCTGAGGAGCGACATGATGCACTTTAAAACATGCATGATTCCTATGACAGAACTCCTCTACTTGTGCTCCTACCCTTAAGAAGAATGCATTACTCTGACTCAGTAAAAATGAACTTCTACATAGAAATAAAATTTGGAACTTGCAGACAACCCTGCCGCAGCCTGCCACCAGGCAACCCTGAGGCACGGCAGTGCCCCCGCCGCCCTGCACTCACTGCCCTCAGCTGAAGCAAGGCCCCCTCTGCGTCAGCCAGCAAAGCAGGGCCCAGAGGCCCCGGACAGGGAGACCAACAACGGGCAGTTCTCGGAACCCCAGAGACAGTGGCTCAAGCGGCTGCTTGTGTCCTTCCTTCTACCCCCAAACTGTGTTGGGCACCTGAGTGGCGGGGGCTGTTTCCAGGGCACAATTTTAATCTGTTCTCTAAAAATTTCATGACGAGCAGTTTCCAAGGTGAACTCTTGTGATTATCTCCCTGGAGCCTGGCGGCGGAGGCCATAGGGGATGGTGCTGGGCCGGCTAGGAGGTGGCACCTGAGCCATCACGGAGCACCGAGGCCACATGGCAGGCCCGGGACACAGGCCGCTGCGGGGCGGGGTCCTATTAAGAAGGGGGTCTGGTTCTGATACAGGATTTTAATTCTAACTGCTATACTATTTCCAGCAGAGGTCCCTCCCCAGGGACATCCGCTCCCTGCCCCCCTCACTGTATTTCACTGTACCCCAAAGTACCAGGAACAACGAGCTGGGGGGGCCTCCCTGATGGCACAACGGGTTAAGCGCAGCACTATGAAGCTATCCAGAGCCACTGCAGCACGAGTTCAATACCCGGCCAGGGAACTTCCCACAGGGCGCAGCGGACCTCTCCTGTCTCGCCTGCTGCTCCCCTCAGCAGTGAATTTCAGTGGATCTGCCTGTTCTACTCCCCGCTCTGTCTCCACCGCTCCTCTCACCACCCCACACCTCTGGCCTACACCCCAGCTTGTATGCATAAAGAAATAAATCTTAAACAAACAAACAAAACAAAACGAGCTGGGCAAGGACTAGAAACCCTTCCTCGAGCCACCTTTAGGTCAACAGATCTTTTTCGTAAAAAGAGATGTATGGGTATTTACTATTTATTATCTTGAATATGGCCAGACATTTTTTTCCCCAATTAAAATAATTTTATTTTATTTTATTTATTTATTTATTTTTAAAGATTTATTTTTTATTTATACATACAAGCTGGGGTACAGGCCAGAGGCGTGGGGCGGCGAGAGGGTTCACCAGAGACAGAGCAGGGAGCAGAACAGGCAGATCAGAAATACACTGCTGAGGGGAGCAGTGGGCGAGGCAGGAGAGGTCTGCTGTACCATGTGGGATTCTCCCAGGCCGGGCGTCGAACTCGCGTCGCTGCTGCCAACAGCTCCACAGCGCAGCGCTTAACCGCTGCACCACCAGGGAGGCCCCCAATTAAAATAATTTTAAAAACATAATTTCAAGGACAAAAAATGATTCCGGTCCGTGAATGTAGCTTTGCACTAACAGAAGTGCTCCTAAGCTCCACCGCGGAAGCACACCTAGTATCAGCCACCAAACCCCAAACCCCAACGCCGACGGTTACTTCCTGGCCGGGAGGAGGAGGGGCAGCGTGAGAAGACCCCACGCGGGCACGCACAAGCTCCAGCTGCCGCCGCGCCGCGCCCAGCAATGGCCCAGAGTCTGTCTGGGACGCACCCCGCGCCCTCCCTCTGGCAACTCGGGGTGACTGACAGAGATATGCCTGACTTTGAAGACGATCCCAACACTGCCCGAGAGAGGAGAGCTCCTCTTCAGGCATCTCCACCTTCCCAGAGACCACAAGTCTCTCGTAAACTCATGCGCCCCTGGAGCCCTAGACCCGCCGCCTCTCCCGGGGGGTCATTCTTGACCTCCAAGAAGCACCACATCTTACTTTGGGTAGCATTACTAAAATTCTCAAAAATCTTACGGTTTTGATTTTTTTTTTAAAAGAACTAGCACTAATTCAAATCTTTCCATCAGACTGCTCAGGCCAAATTATCCAAGCATTTATATGTGGAATAACAGTTTTTCAGCTTTATTAGTATCTTGGAAAGGCGCCTAACTTTACAGAGAGCTACTCTCCACGCCTGACTCCTCAGAAGGTGTCATTTTGCAAAGACCAAGGCTTAAGATGAATGTACCTGAACCAAATAGTGTGCCAAGTGTTTGCAGCTTATTTTTATACTGCAAAAGGCATGCTTTAAAATCAAGAGTCGCGAAGCACTGAAACTGTGGCACTTTCACTAGAACTTCAGGAAAAAGGAACACACCGGCTTCCCATCAGGCAAGCGTCTTGCACGCGCCTCCCCGCCCGGCCTGCCCCGCCCGGCGGCGCAGCCTTACCTGTTCTGGTAGCTGTAGTAGGCGGCGTCGCGCGGGATCGTGCACAGCTGCTTCCCGTAGCAGCACAAGGTCTGGGGGGAGAACTCGTACTGCAAGAACAGAGAAGCAGCACTAGGACACCTCCCATTTACTGTCACGCCACATGCTACTTCACCACGGAGGATCAGACTCAGCCAGTAGATTATCTGGTAGTACCCTGGATAGTTTGGCTTTTAAAAAAACTTTCACAGCCACTTAAAGAGATTTTTGGATACAACGGGACAGGGTCGGCTCCCAAGGACGGAGCAGGACCTTTGGATAACCCGTCACATCACCTCAGGCAATCATCTTACAAGCGCAACTTGTCACGAGTTCATCGCCTCATCACAGCTCCCTCTGGCTGAGTTACCCAGGGACCGCACCTTGCGCCCGCAGCAGTACCCAAGGGCCTGCATGACAGGGTCAATCTCCTGCTCGAAGACCTCGGCCAGCTTGCTGCAGAACTTGTAGACCCGGGATGTCTTCCGGTTGTAGAGCCAGGCATTGTTGAACATCAGCCAGACGTCGTCCACGTACTGCCAGGGCTCCTGGTACTGCCCCGTGTCCAGCTTCCGCTTGATGGTGGAAAGGTCCATGGGATTCTTCACAATGTCAAAATAATCCTTAAAGACAAAATGGTTCAGTCTAGTGGACGGAGCCCCCAAATCCGAGCGCTTGACCTGGCAGTTTATCTTAAAACAGAAACAGCCAAGGGCCAGAACTTCCATTTAATGTGAAAAGGGAATTGGAAAGAAGGTAAGCTGATTTTTCTCTCGTTTTACTACCAAAACCTAATACTATCTTCAAGTGTGATCAAATTACTTCCACGGCAAAGTTGAAGAACAGCATGTTAAAAGAACTGTCAAAATGATGTTTTTAAATATAAAAATTTCAAAATGAGAATTTTAACCCCCAGAATTAAAACAGTAAACCAATACATCTTTCCAGCTACCCACTCGGTCCTAGCAAGCAGAATGAAACGCCAAGACACACACAGCGACACCACTTTCAGCCCCCTCGGCCTCCGCCCGACCCACGGAAGGGAGGGCCCAGGGGCTGGATGGCTTCGCCTGAGTCTCCGCACCGGTTCTCTGAAGACACGGTCTTACACGCAGCCCCAGATCAGAGTGAGGCCACGGGGGCTGGGGGTGCGTGCCCTGGAGCGAGTGCCCCTCCACCCCCGGCTTCCGAGGACAGGTGGGAAGCGTGCATTTCAGCCATTGGGTCACCAGGTCGAAGGGCACTACTGCATGGACAGAAAACTCTTCTTCAGTCTCCGGAGCTATTTTACCCAATTTTAAGAGGCAATGAATCCTCGCGAGCTACTCGTAAAGCCCCGTCTGACAACACCCACTTACAGGGATTCCGAGGAGCTGGGGGTCCACGGGCTGCCGGAAGGGTAAGGACTCGGGGTCCTGGCGGTACAGCGCTTCCAGGGTTGGCATGAGGGCCTGGCGCAGCTCCTCCGGCTTGAAGACTGGCGAGAAAAATCGGAGACAGGGCGGCTGAGGCGGCACACGGACTCCGCCCGCATCACAGGTCAGAAGAGCCTGGGCGCTCCCCAGGCCTCCCCTGGACTGCGAGACTCCAAGCACACGCCCAAGCCCCAACCGGGGCAAAGCCACACGCACAGAAGCTCGACTCTGCAGGGAACGGGCGCCCAGCGCTAACCGCCGTCGCGGACACCGAGCCTGGTGCCGGTGGAGTGCACGGCGTGGGCCCCGGCTGGCGGGACTCACCGGCCCCTCCGATGGGACTTCTCTCCCGGCTGAGCTCACTCAGACCCGGGGACGAACGGTTCCCCATCACCACCTCAGGTCTAAGGGCTGCAGAACGGCCACGAGAACGAGCAGTTTCCCCAAAGCTCTGGGTCGCTCCCTCCCGTGTTTTCTGCGTGAAGGTCCGAGCCCTGAGCCACCCCATTTCCTACTAGGCTGCAGCTGTCGCTGACGTGAGGGTAAACACTGGCTGCCAACACGATCCCACAAAACCCAAGCGCCAGGCCTCCCGGGTGGTGCAACGGGTTAAGCGCAGCACTGTGAAGCTGTCCGCAGCCACTGCAGCCTGAGTTCGATCCCTGGCCAGGGAGCTTCCCACAGGGCGCAGCAGACCTCTCCTGCCTTGCCCGCCGCTCCCCTCAGCAGTGTACTTCAATCTGCCTGTTCTGTGCCTTGTTGTCTCTGGTGAACCCTCTCACCGCCCCACACCTCTGGCCTGCACCCCAGCTTGTACGCATAATTAAAAAAATCTTAAAAAAAAAAAGAAAACAAAACCACAACCCAAGCACCCTGACGACGCGGCAGCGAGACGGCCTGCAGGCAGGGGCGGCCGGGGAGCACTGAGGCTCCCGCCCGGGGCCCCTGAGCCTCCCCTCCAGGACCACACCAGGCTGCTCCGGGCCTGCGCCGGCGGTGGGGCACAGCCGCCCCGACGCAGCACTCCCCAAGGGGACATTCCCCTCCTGCAGCCTCGTGACCACACACTGATGCCCTTCTGCCTGCTCTACAGAGGTGAAGCAGCATCCGGTTTCCTGGAGTGATTCCTTCTGAGGAAATATCTCTTTAGCAGCCTTTTCATTTTTCCAGATCAGGGGTTGGCAAACTACGACCCACAGAATAACTCTGGCCTGCTGCTGTACAGCCTGTGAGCTAAGAATGGCTTTAACATTTTCAAACGGTTACAAAAAAAGAAAGTAATGCTCCATGACACGTGAACATTACATGATATTAAAATTTCCGTCTCTGACAAGAACCCTTAGCAGAGCACAGCCTCGCCCCTGAGGGTGGTGGAGCCAGGAGCGCCAGCCGCAGCCCCCGCTCCAGGCCTCACCCCCCGGGCAATCAGGTGGGTGGGCTGACGTACCACACCTGACTTTGTCATTCAGCGCCAACACTTATGCCAAGAAAAAGGCCTTTTCCCTCCCCCTCCCCCCAACCACCACAGACACGTGAAGATACTCAAGTGAACAGGGGTCAGAGTTGGAAGCTTGGTGAGGCCAAGTTTCTGCTGCTGGTCATGGGGCTCTGAGCAAGCCGCCCACCCGAGGCCTCAGCGCAGCGCTCGGCTGGCAGTTCCTGAGGCTGGTCCAGACACCCTGCGGGCCCCGTGCTGCGCATACGCCAGCCACACACGGCTGCTTACATCTAAGCGGATTAATCTTAAACGAGACACAAAACTCGGTTTCTCGTCACACTTGTCACATTTCAAGTGCTCAAGAGTCACGTGTCATCAGTGGCTCCCGCAACAGACACACACAGCCCATCACCGCAGAAAGTTCTAGCACTACCCCAGAAGTCAAGGGGCCTGTGAATCACATCTGTGTTGTGCCAGAGCTGCCGCCCTGCCCGCGCCGTGGCCCGGGAGCCTGCGGCTACACCTCCCCCACTGTCCTGAGGCCTCCGCTGGCCCTGGCCGCCGGCGCTGCGCGTGGCGCTCTGGGTGAGGGAGCTGCTGCTGTCCCGGCACGTGTTGGGCCAGAGAAGACCGACAGACACGCTAAGGCACCTCAGATCAGGAAATGGGCAGGTTGCCTCTCAAAAATTGACAAAGTGCGCCAGTGACTTCAAGGATAGTTGACTGCTGCAATGATCAAATTTGGACTTTCACAAAAATCAGAATTTCAAAAAACCTCTACCTGCCACGTGAGCTTGACAGCGTCTTAAAATTTATAAGACTGCCTGGAAGAGACCGACGCGCCATCGGGGAGCGCGGCTTTTGAGGCTGCCGCACAGCGGCCGGCCAGCACCGAAGAGCCGCAGAGTGCAGAGCCAGCTTCCCGGAAGACCAGAGGCCGGCGTTACCTAAAGCACCGCCAAGTCGGTCAGCGCCAGGCAGACAGACGGGTCCCAACGTCACACTGCAGCTGGACTTGAAGAAACTCCCACTTGCTGAGTTTGGAGTGTGTCAGAGAGAGAACCCCACTGTCTGAAAAGGCTGCTGAAGACTTCCCTCCAGCAGCAGCCCGCCTGCGGGAAGCCGCTTCCTGCTCTGTGAGCAGACACGCGGCGTGGCCGAGCGGAGGCAGACGGGAGAGCCCCGCTGTGTTCACTCAGCCCACCATTCGCAAAATTATAAAATGATGTCCCTACCTTCACCAATTACCTTTGCTATGGACAAGTTTGTTTTCATAAAAATGTGTTCTTTATGGGTTCCATGTAACAGATTTGTTATTTTAAAGTGAATTAAATATTTTAAGAATTTCTAACAGAGTGAACAGCAATAGATAAACCACACAAACGGGAACTCTGGGATCGCCAGTTTTCAGGCGGGCGAAGAGGTCCGGGCAGCTGAGCCGCGCTCCAGGGCTTCGGGAAGCCCCACGCCTGCCGGCCATCTCCGTCGTCTTCTCTAGCACCACCCACAGCCGGAGGCCGCCAGAGCCCCTCCCATTTCTAAGGGTCATCTGACACTTTCCCAAAGCCCTGTCAATCCCCTACTTTGGACAGATGGCAAACTCATGCCCGATTTCCACTGTAAGGCTCAGCCTGCGTACCTCAAAGTTCAGACTGTCCTAACTTACCCCCTTCCCGTGCGCCGGGTTGCAGCACCCCCCATCTGCCCCCACCCCTGGAGCCCTGCTCCCATCCAGCGACAGCTCCTCCGCCCTGGGCCACCCCACATCTGCGAGGGGCTTCTCCTACCACAACCCCACATGCTCTCAGGTCGGAGTCCAGCTCGCCACCGTCAAGTCTGACGAGGCCCCACTCGGGATGCGGGCGAGACAGGCCAAGGGGGGAGGGGCTCCCTGCCCGCCCCGCAGTGTGGCGTCAGCCCTTACGGAGCAGCAGCGCAGAGCAGGCCGCTCAGGAGCAGAAACCTACTTTTCTTCCGGGGCTGGGAAGGAGACGTGGACTGGGAGGCCGTGCCCCCGGAGCTGCTCTCTTCCTCCTCCTTGGCTTCTGCTTTGACTTCCGGCTTCTTCTCATCCACCTGCATTGGTTCCGACTTCTGCTCTGTGCTGTCTGTTTCTTCTTTAACTTGAGCCGATCCTTGCAAATCCTCTTCCATCATCTTCAGAAAAGCAAAACCACGGAGAGGGAGGTATGAACGGCAAAGACCTTTACTCTACTCTACCTCAGCCCCAGGGGGGCCCTTCAGGAGCTCCACAGGCCTGTTCAAGTCCTTCCTAGTGGGAGCTGGTTTCTCCTTCCTCCTCTCCCCACGGGAGGAGAGGAACGCTTGGGGTCAACCAAGCCGCTCTAACACATAACCAGAGCCACCGTAGTCCTAATTTGCATTTCTTTTACACAAATGTGTTTCTGGTTTGGAATAAGAAATTTTGAAAATTGGGGCAGGAATCCAACGCCAAACTACGCAGACTGTCAGGCAGGTGAAGCCAAGGCAGCAGGCTGCGGGGCGAACAACTGCAGAGCCCCGTTCCCATGTAAGGCTGTGGGGGCGCCCCCACCCGCCTGGTCCCGGGGGAAGGCTGGCCGAATGCCGACAGGGTTTCTTGCTTTCCAAGAAAAGCCAGAGGTCTGGAGTTGTATTTGTAATCCCCCATTTTAAAAAATACTGTGTGGGCCAAATGAAACCCGTTTTCTGCAGGGCTGTGCCATGCTCTGAAGCGCCCAGTGTCTGCCATGGGCCCCTCCGTGAGCGACCCCGGGTGGTGGCTGCGCGGCTGCAGTGGGAGAACAGCGAGAGCAGCTTCGGGACGCCAGCCCGTGCCTGGTATCCAAGAATAAGCAACCCGCCTGCTCTTTCCCAGAACCCAGACCTGTGGCGCGCTTGCGGCACCCAGCAAGGACACTGTGGGGAGCCGGCGCCCCCCGCCGCCCCGTGTGCGCCTGAGGGCAGCACACGGCCTCTCTGCCACGACGGTGCCTACCGCAGACCCGGGCTCCCCCTTGGGGTCGCTGGCGTCGGGGTCGGCGTCCTCGGTCTTGACCTCGGCCTTCATCTCCAGCATGGGCATGTCGGGTCCCGGCTGCTGCGAGTTGGTTTCGGTGCTGGCCACGGAGGATGGCGTGGGGACCCTGTTATCGATGCTGGCCGCTGCCTGGGAGAGCTGCGGGGAGACCAGAGTCGTTTATGTCTGTCAACAGGCCACGCACATGACCTGCAGGAGCTGTGCCCTCCTGGGTGAAGCTCTGTGGTGACATCGCCCAAGCCCAGCCCAACAGGCACGTCCCACGGGTGAGAACTGGAGAGCAGAGGCCAAGGCGGTCTGAGAGGCGGTCCCCAGCAGCGCGGCACCCCCACTCAGGGCCGACGCAGGGACAAAGAGCAGAGCTCTCACGCTCTGTCATCAAGTTATTTTCTGGAGTTTTCTATCTAAGCCAAAAGTCTTCAATTTTAAACAGCGGTCGTGAACGTGTGTGACGAAAGCGGAATTAGCAGTCTCTCTGTGTCTGAGGGCGGGCGCTGCGTGGACGGCGTGTGGTGGAGCCATCAAACATCAGGAGAAGGACCCACTGGAAGATTCTCAATTTTTAAGGTCGTACCCAGTGGCGTTTTGAGTAGCAGAGAGGACACAAAACCACACGGCTCTCACCCAGAGAAAAGGGACGTGCAACAAGAACGAGCGCGCGCACCCGGGAGACACGGGCGGGGCCGTGAGCTGGCACCGCGAGGACCAACTGCGGCACTTTACCAACAGGTGTCCTCAGGTAGGGGGACTGTTTCGGGGCAGGGGGCTTCGAAGTCAGGCCACTAAGCAAACGAAGACCTCAGAGATGACTGGAAGGGGTGGGGGCGGCCCAGCCCAGAAGACTGAGCCACGGAGGCCCCCCGGGGCCTGCCACGTCGCCTTGGAAAGAAAAGGCCTCCAGTGCAGGCCACGGCTGGGCGGCAGCAAGCCCGAGCCCACGGCCCAGGAGGGTGACCCGTCTGCCAGGCCGCGCGACCCACGGGGAGCGAGGCCTGAACGCGGAAGGACAACCTGGGACAGCCACCGGGCGCCCGGCCTGTCCGCAGAGCCCCACATGCACGGATGCCCGGAGACGCCCAGAAGCGCCCGCCCCAGGCCGCGGCCCACGGAAGCGCTGAGCGAGGCGGGGGGCTCACCGGCGTGCCCGGAGGCTGGGCGTGCACAGGCGTCGGCTGCTGCTGCGACGACTGAGGGGTGGCCACGGAGGGGGGCTGCGCGGGGGTCTGAGGCTGGGGGGGCACCTGGGCCTGGGCTGCCGCCTGGACTGTCGGGGTGCTCTGGGCCTGGCTGGCACTGGGCACTGAGCCGGGAGTCGGGGTGGGGGTCTGCCCGGAGGACGACACGGGAGTCGACGGCTGGGTGGGGGCGGCGGGCTGGGGCGGCGTCATCCCCGGCGCGGCGGG
The DNA here is from genome assembly GCA_004024925.1 of Scalopus aquaticus. Classification (NCBI taxonomy): domain Eukaryota; kingdom Metazoa; phylum Chordata; class Mammalia; order Eulipotyphla; family Talpidae; genus Scalopus; species Scalopus aquaticus. The sequence continues at coordinate 88,168 of PVIJ01002991.1, read as the reverse complement.
GTGCTGCAGAGTTGGCATGCCGGCGGCCGCGGAGGCGGGGGGCGGCGTCGGGTGCAGCGGCGACTGCGTCACGGGCGGGCACGGCAGCTGGCTGGCCTGGGGCCCCAGCATGTTCAGAGGGTTGGGAAGAGCCGCACCAGGCACCTGCCCCTGGCAGACAAGGAGAGATCGGCAGCATTATTTCCCATGTGTGAAAACGGGGCGACAGATTTGAACTGAACGTACGAAAATCGAGTCAAGACTTCTCGATGAGACCTGCTGGCTCAGACACGTCCGTGCAGGAACAGTCACGGAGCTGCGCGCTCAGGGAGCTGCGCCCCCGGGAGCTCACCCCTGCGAACGTTCTCCTACTTATCTACAGAACTGCCCAGCCTGGGGTTTACTGGAGACATGTAAGGTCAGTGGCCTGGTGCTCCGGACGCCCGCTCACAGCTCAGCGCTCCGGAAGGTTCCCTCATCTGCAAAGCACAAGCTGCCGGAGGGCTGCGTGGGGCACCTGCGAATCTCCTTGTGGATCCTTCAAAAATCGCAGGCCAGAGCAGGGCTGGTTTACTTCGGCCCAGGGCAGCTGCCCCTCCCCTGCTGTCACGCACAGGTGCTCGTGGCTCTCAACACAGTCGCAAAGTTGAAACGGACGCGAGGGCCGCAAAGCCAGCGATGCTTACAGGACAAGTGCGCAAAGCTCTGTTCTAGAGCAATGAGACGTCAACATGAAGACTAAGTATTTTACGAATAAAACTAATGTGGCCAATAGCTTTTATTCCTATTACTTCATTTTGAAAGATCAAGCATTGGACCGTCTTCGGGGGAGATCTGGCAGGCGACAGACACGCACACTGGTGGCAGCAGCAATCTGACGCCCTGCAGGCAGCAAGGGGGTGGCCCTGGACCAGACTTCTCCTCAGCGTCTGACGGATCATCAAACCCAGGTCAGCAGGAGGAGAAGCCCTCGACGACTCAGTTGGTCTGACCCCGCCGGGCAGGCAGACGGGCAGCAGCACAAGCCGACCCTTCCCCGGGCCTCTCAGGGTTGCATGTAAGATTTCGAGTTGAGCACACGTACGTTCAAACCGAGGAAATGACAACCCAAAACTTCACAACCCAAACCCAAAGGACACGAGCCAAGAATCTACAATCCGCTTTCGCACGAAGTTCGCCTTAGGCTGGCCAGGACGACGTGGGGGGAACCAAGGGTGCTGACACGGGGACCGAGGTGGGCGCCCCTGGGGAGAGGGCGCAGCCGCCGCCGGGCACAAACAGTACCTGTGCCACGCTGGTCTGGGCCGCCGGCTGCCCCAGGCCCACGCTGCTCACGCTCACGGCCCCGCCGGAGGAGGGGAACGGGCCCTGCGGCAGGAACTGGCTCTGCGCAGGCGCCGCTGCCAACAGGCCGCCGGCGTGCGCGCCCATCATGCTGGGCGGCTGCGGCATGCGGGGCGGGGAGATGGCCATCTGGAAGGCGAGGGCATCGGGAGTTTAGAAGACGAGGGGCAGGGGGCAAGGAGCACTGGGGGGCGGGCCTCACACCCCGTGAGCACAGAGCACCCGGGCCAGCCTCCCTCCTGGGGGGCGCGCGGCACCCCGCCCCCGCCCCGGCCCGCCCCGGCCCCACAAGCGCTTTCTCAGGCAAGGTCTCTAGCCGGCTTCAGATCATCCTCTGAACAGACGTCAACAGCGGGGATAATTTAAAGTTCAAAATGTGTCTTTTATGAGTCCGTGAAAGCATCTAGGAAGCAGTCTCAGGAGAGTAAGCTCTAGAAGTCCACAGAAGGGACAAGTCCCTCTCAGCCCCACGTCTGAGGCTGTCGCCCCTCCTCAGAACACCCATCTTCTCACCAAGTCACAAGTGGCTATGAAATTACCACCCCAATAAAAATAACGGTCAAATAACTCTCCCCGTAATGATGCAGATGCGAGAGGAAAAGGAAAAGCGGCATAAGCCAAGCCCAGAGGAAGCAGCCCCGCAGGACCCCACCCGCAGCCGGCCCTCACGCGGGCACAGCGGGCGAGCGGACTTACCCCGGGCACGGAGCCCATGCTGTTCATCTGGACAGAGTGGTTCATGGGGGACGCTGCGCGCGGTCCCATGGGCGCCTGTGGCAGCTGCACGCTCCCCAGGGACATCGGGTTAAATGAATTCATCCCTGTGAACGGACCCACAGCGGAGCGTCAGCAAGTGCCCGCAGGGAGCGGCACCGCAACCTGCCAAGTAAACTCTAAGCAAGACGGGAGACAAGCGGCAGATGAGAAGAAAACTCCCGCGGTCGCGACAGGCAGGGCCGGGCCTCTGCCGTGCGGGAGGGGGGCGGGGCGGGGCGGGCAGCACGAGGCGGGGTGCAGCCAGGCGGCCCCCCGCCCAGGCCAAGGCGGCGCGGCCCGAGCAGCGCAGGAGAGCGCGACAGGCGGGGGCAGTGGGAGGGCGTGTGCTCGGCTGCCACGCGCGCTCCTGCCCGCGAGGCCCAGGGCTCCATCCGCGCCGCCTCCGAGGCCTCCTGCGCCCTGCAGCAAGCCCGCGGGCTGGCTTCCGCGGCCGAGGTCTGGGGTAAGGAGCCCACCGCGGTTCCCACTTCCCAAGTCCGCGACGTGGTCCGGAGTGCCCCTGGGCCCGCGCTGCCCTTCCCCAGCTGGCCCTCTCCGGGCCGGAAGGCTCACACCCTTCCCGGGCGCACTGGCCGCGGGAGCGTCTCATGCGGAGGGACTCGCCAGCTGCTGAGCGTCTCAGGCCAGCGCCGCCTCCTTCGCGCCTTCCCACACGCACACCGAGCCCCTCACCGACGCCGGCGCCTCCGGCCTGGGGGCTGGCAGGGCTCCAACAGCCTTTGAGGCCATTGCCCCCACACTAGTGAGGCCCTGAGAGGGTCTCAAAGGCCATCCCCCGCACTGCCTTCCACGGCCGTCGTGAAACAACACTGCCCTCAACGGGCGCGCGCAGCAGCAGGCCCGGGAGGGCGTTCCGGGAAGCCCCCCGTCCTTGGAGAGTTAAGAGCCGAACGAACAGATGTGGCGCCAGAGATGCTCCTCTTCGCCGCGTGCTCACCGCTGCCATGTCAGACTCCAAACCAACATTCGCTTCCACGCCACCCCCAAACAGCACTCAGCCCCTCCGTTTCGCGGACTCCCTGCCTTCCTTCACAGCCAGTGCCCCCAGACAAGCCGCCAGGGTCTCCTCCAGGGCGGCTTATCTCCCCCGTCGCTTCCGCACGCGGGACGGCAATGGCGCTCACCGCCTCTCCCCCTCCCGACTGCTCCGCAACAGCAGCAAGCTGTTTTAGAACCTTCCGGATAAGCCACACTGCCTCACAACCTGGAAAAACGTCCTCCCCTTCAAGCTTCAGTCTGAGGAGCTGGACGAGCTCTGCAATGCCACGCACGCCCCGCTGGACGAGGCGGCCGCAGACCCCGGTGGGGACGACCCTCAGCCGCCGTCCAGCAGCGCCAGAGGCCGGCCCGGCAGTCTGCAGACCGGCCTCCGCAGTGCCGCCGCCGGCTCCTCCCGCCTCGCCTTCGGAGGCTGCCTGTCCCGCGGTGGGCCGCGCCGGGCCTGAGAAACCCCTCCCCACCGACAGAGACCGCAGAGACTCTCCCCAGGGCCACGCCCCCGACAGCAGACGAGACCAGACCTCCAGCTTCTGCGCTCCCTGGAGTGTTCCTCTCCCAAACTTGCGCACACACAGACATCTACCCCCTGGGCCAAGGCCTGCCCGCCAGCGGCGCCGCGCGGAGCGGAGGGCAGGGGCGGCACACGGGCGCAGCTGTGGAGCGTCGAGCTGCACCTGGGCTCGCAGCAGTAAGTACCTTGGGAGACCTGCATGCGCGTCACCGGCAGGGGCATGGGTCCATCTGAAACGGCAGAGAAAAACGTGGTTACTCAAAACGACCCCGACCCAGCAGAGGGAATCTTATCTGAAGGCCGGCAGGAGGCAATGAGGCCTTTACTTGGAGGTCTCACGGGCTGTGGCTGCGGCACCCCAGGGGGCTGGGCCCCGGGGGCTGGTAAGGCTGGCTGGCTGCCCAAGATGCCCTGCTTGTGGAGACGTGACCTCCGCTTTTCCTCTAGTTCTTTTTGTATCTTGTAGATCTTCTCTGCCAGTAGGTGATAGTATTCATCCTAAAACACAAGAACATTCCACAGCGCGGCGTCAAAGCCGTAACGGGAGTCTGCGTCTCGCGGGCTGCCAGGCTCTCAGCCGGCACCGACAGAGGCCGCGCCCGACGCCTCCGCCACAGCCAGGCCCAGATTCTCGCTGGGCACCCAGGGAATCATGGGGCTTCCGAGGTGGCGCCACGCAGCGCGAGTGCGGAAACCGCGTCCACGAGGCGCGCCCGTGGCCGAGGCGTGGTGCAGCGCCCTCCCTGACAGCCGCGGAGCTCTGCGCGAGCTGGGCCGGGTCTCAGGTCTGCTCCGAGGGGTCTCCCTCCGGGGCACGCTGCCCACCCAACTGAGCCCCCCTCTGCAGACGTGTGGGGACGTGGGCGGTGACCTACCCTGCTGTTGGCAGACTCGTACATGTCCCCTTCCACCTTCTTGGCGTAGGCCACCAGGTTCTCCATGCGGCGATCCTTCAGGGCCGCGGGGTCGGGCGTGGGGAAGATGGCCTGGACGCTGCAAGGACAACGACTCATCAACTTCCTTTGAACACATGGCTTGTCACTTTGCACGGGACAGGGAAAGAGCAGAAACCGCCCATCTCCCTGGGGGCGGCGCGGGGTCTGAGGAGCCCTGCTCTCGCCGGCCCGTGTGCAGGCGCGCAGGGAAGCCGCCCTCGGAGACGGCACTCACCTGCCGACGCAGCCACAGTATTCTGGTATTAACGACACGTGCTGAGGCAACTCAAGCATGACATGCTTTTCAAATTCCTGATTTTCAAACTGGACCAAAAGATGAGGTGGAATAATGAAGGGAAAGAACCTCCAGTGGAATCGTGACTAGGTCCACCTCAGCTCAGCTCTACTGGCTGCGAGCTGACCAGCTGCACCGCGGCACGGCAGCCCCTGCGCTGGGCCGTCTCCTCCGAGTCTCAAGACCTCCCCAACTGTCACCTTGAGTTGTGAGACCAGGCTCGGGGGCCGTGCACTGCAGGGCAGTCACAAATGCTCTGATGACCCCCGCCAGGTCTAGGCTTCTCTGGCCTACAGCAGGGGCTACAGCCCCCTACATCATAGGGGACTCCCTTCAGCGGCTACGGGACCACCACCAGAGGACGCCTCGGGAGCAAAGTCAGGCAGAACTGCTGACAGCGCCGCCAGCACCCGGCCCAGGCCCAGCGGGAGGTGGCGCTGCACGTACAGCTTGTGCACGAGATGGCTCCGCAGGTCCTGAGTGACGTGTTCGTGCCAGCCCTTCCGGACGCCAGTGCTGGAAGGAGGGGCCGCCGTGGGTATGGTGCTGAGGGCGCCAATGTTCCCGGAGTTGGAGCCGTCGTTCAGCAGCGGGCTAAGAGGGGAGACAAGGGTGCGCCCTCGGTCGGCTGCAGGGACTCGAGTGCAAACGAACCCGTGCGCTCTAGAGGCTGCGCCACGTTTACAGTTAAAGACATTCTCCCCACCACCCTGCTTCGGCTGTTTTCTCCTGCCACGCGTTCAGAACCACAGGGTTCTGTGGCTCCCAGCCCACTGTCCTCGCGACTCAGGCAGAAAGGAGGCAGCTGGGAAACGGGCTTACTTTGTAGCCCCAAGGGACGTTGGAAGAGCCGACTCTGAAATCAAGTTTGGGGGCTGCTGATCTGTTGTTATTCCTCCTGCTGGAATGTTCATTGGGTTATTTCCTATAAAGACAGAAAGAAGAGAAGTCAACCAACTCCTGAATTAGAACATATGCTTCCGAGTTCCGACCGCGGGAAGCTGCCAGCACGGAGGCCGGAGGCGGGCCAGCGAGGGGACGGACAGCACGGACGCTGCTTCGGCAGCGGCGACCCGCACGGTCCTGCTGCAGGCGTCTGGCCACTGTCCTTTCTGACCCAAAGAAGGCACTTTTAATACGGCTTCTCGGGGTTTAGAAATAACCCCCCTAGTGTCAGATTTTTAAGCCTGGTTTCATCACTATCGTGCCCTAAACCACTTAGCTGATTTGGCACATAAATCTGTGGCTTCTTTTTCCGTATAAGAAAATCATAGAAATTAAGTGCATATGAAAAACAGAAAAGACGAAGGTGTCTTAACTACTCGTTTTAAAGAAGAGCTGAGACTCAGCGAGGGCAACGGTCTCACCCCAATCTCACCAACAGGCGGGGCCCGGGCAGGCTCCGGTCTCGGGGCTCCGACCCAGGTTCCCGCCGGTGGGTGGGCGCCAGGGGTCCACGGCAGCAGCTGTTACCCAAGAAGGCAGCAAGTGAAGTGAGCTTAATGGGTCATTTGCGAGGCTAAATACTCTTTCTACTAGAGAAGGGGCGAAACTAGCACAACACCCTGTGCTTCGTGAGGGCCACAGCTGCTTGCTTAAGTCTGAGTCTCAAAGGATTAGGTCAATTTAAAGAAAAACTTGGAGAAAACAGTACGAGTGCGCAGCAGGGAAACTGCGGCTCCCCGTGAGCGAATGCGCCAACACTGGTGCGCGACGGCCCGCAGCGACACCAGGAGCAGGGGGCAGGGCGGCCTGCTGAGGGCCCAGGCCAGAGGCAGAGCAGGGTCTGGCCGGGAGCTGCAGCCCGAGCCAGGTGCCGCTCCGGGGAAAGCTGTCCCGCGGTGGCAGCACAAGCAGCCACAGACATCGGTTCATCGCAAGTGTTCCTCTTCCCACAGCCCGGAACGCGCCCCTGCACCACACTGCTGCCTTTGCAGCCTCTCAAAAGGCACCGTCGCCACGATACGCACAGACACAGCGACCTGAACTGAAAGCAAAAGCTGCGGCTGAAAGCAGTCGTGCTCTCCGAGCGCCTTCACCTACCCAAGGGGTTGAGAGTCCTCATCTGCTGGTGAGTCTGCGGCTGTGCTGGTTGCTGGCCGGGAACCTGAGGCTGCAGCTGCGTCTGGGGCTGGTTCAGGTAGGGGAGGCCGAGGGCAGCGTAGGCCCGCTGCATGGAGCTGGGGTCTATGGGGTTTGGGTTACTTAAAGAGGTGGCGTTCTGCTGGCCTGTGCCTACAGAACCAATTGTGTTCTGAATTCCACTAGCAGGAGACCCCAGGATAGCTAAAACAAACAAACAGACAAAAAAAAAACAAGGTAAGTAAAAGCGAGGAGCCCGCCAAGTGATTCTCAGAGCAGCGAGAAGCGGGCGTGGCCCCGACCGGGCGCTCTGCGCGCAGAGGGAGCCCTGGGCGGACGGCGAGACCCACTGCCCGCCAGGAGCCGCGCGGGAGGGCCCGCCAGCGGCCGCCTGTTCTGTGCGGCGTGTTGAGAAGCGGAAGACAACTCAAGCTTCTCTCGTAGAAGGCAGCAGACCACAAAATCAGAGACGACCTAAAATCTGCTGTATCAGTGTCTAGAATTCCGTTGCAAGGAGTGGCACGCACATGACAAAGGGAAGGTTTGATTCTCTGGGGGTCTCCAGCCATCCCTGATACGAGCTTGAGGCACCCCTTCCTACCACCACGCCCCCAGTCCTGCCCGCGCACCTGCAGACACAGGGCGTTAAGAGCTGGCCAGCACTGCTGTTCAGCAGCAACCCCGGAAAGGCCCGCACACACCTCCACACCCGCTGTGCCTCCTGAGGGCTCCTCCACAGGAGGCAGAGGCTGGGCTCTCGGCAGCAGAGAACTGCCAGCAAACGCTGCCCGTGACTGGCTGACGATCTAGTTACCACTGACGACGGACGAGGCCTTTTCACTTATCCGGGCTCACCTCATTTCGCCACTGACTCCACCTCTCCGGCCACGCTCAGCGTCCTCCGTGGACTGCTGGGGGCCGGCACGCAGCCTCCCTAGCTGCCCAGCTACCTGCTGGTCCAGGAGCCGACAGGGAGATCTGTGGCCACAAAGGAACCCCATTCCCAGTGGCTTCAGATATGAAAGATGACCTCAGACTTGCATCTCCTTGGCATTTCAAGTCCAATCCGTCCGTCTGTCCGTCCGTCCATCTACGCACTCAAAGATCTTTACTTGGTGGGCACTTGACATATGTGCCGCACAATTTATTCCTAAGAGTTCCTTTCTTTCTCATATTCCCCAACTTTCGTCACGTTATAAAACAGCAGATTACAGAATGGACCATTTAACATGGTCTTGAGACTCTGGAGACCCTCACCAAGCCTTTCTTTCAAATCCAGACAGTTACGTGTAACTCAACAGTCAATACAACTATGACACACACAACTTAAATACTTCTCAGTAACTTAATCAGACCAATGTGTGTTAAAAAATCTTGGCAATCACACAATCCATACGATGACCGTTTCTAATAAAGACGCTCAGACCTCAGCTCATGAACGCTCGCCAGACACAGCCACACACACGGAGCACCCCCACGACGAGCGAGGGCAACCCCAAGGCGCACGTGTGACTGCGTGGCTGAGAGGAGCCATGCACCCTTCACAGTGTCATTTTCTAGATGTGAATACGCCCCAAACTTTAAACATGGGCCCGTCTTACTCCCCCAAACCCACAAGCTAAACTTTCTCAGACAACTATGATTTAAGAAGAAGAGTCAACGGCACGATGATTTATTGACGATTTCTCTCTCTACCTTGAAGAACAGGCCCGGGCGACATCTGATACACGGTGATCAACTGCTGAGCGGGTTAAAGCACAGGGGACCTGTGTGGCCTCCCCTGGCGGGCAGCGCCAGCGCTGGCGCCGTCCCACGCCTCGTGCTTCCTCCCACAGCCCTCCAAGTGCCATCCTGTTGGCCAAACTGGCTCACCTGAGGATGGAGGCCACGCCCGTGCCCCGCTGCGCAAGCACTCAGAGCTCGCAGGGGAGTGGCTGACACGCCACTGGATTTGGGTTTGTGCTAAAAGCATTTATTTCTTCAATGTAAACATCACCCTACTGTTTATTTAAAAAAAATATACCTATCAAAAGATAAGTAAGCATTTGAAACTTGACATTTTTAGCAGCTCAGAGGTAAAGAACACGTCACAGACCTCCCCGGACGTACAACGGGGCCACGCGGGTGACCGGCAGAAGCGCAGCCACCAGAGCCGAAGGCGCAGGAAGCGCCCCAGGCGCCAGGACTGAGCCTCGGCTCTCCGCCCGTCACCACCACGCCCCGCCTCGTGCGCAGCCCGGCCCACCTCGCGCCGACCACTGCACACGACTGAGAGTGGAGGAGAAGCCCGGACCGCAGGGCAGGAGGGCGTCCGCTGGGTGCCGACTGCTTCCCCGCCACCAAGGAGCCAGACCCTCGCGAGCTCAGCGCCCGAGCGGGCGCCCTCTGCATAAACGACGGCCTCTGCGCTTCAGCACAGCCCAGGCTGAAGTCCCGGGCCTCCGTCGGATGACAGCAAACCCTCGCGGACCGGGCACCCGCTCGCGACAGGCCGGGCGGCGCGTGCAGCTGCAGGCAGGCACCCCCAGGCGGCGTGAGCGGCGAGTCTGCACGCGCAGACTGTGGGGGCTCCTGGGACAGGCGGCAGGTCACCCCAACATCCTCCCAGTGTGAGGCTGTGGCTGTGGCCCCACCTCTGCGGAGACCATGCGCCTCCTCTTCCCCGAACGCCCCTGAGGGTCCGGCACAGGGCGTGTCAAGCCCCAAGCCCAGCCCAACAGTGACCGCGGCGCCGAGGCCTCCGGCCCGAGCACGAAGGCACGCCGAGCAGCACTGCTGCGCACGCGCCCCCGTCCCTCAGCGGACACATCACCGACACCTCCCTCTTTAAATGTCAACACCGCTGTTCTTCCGCCCTTCCTATCTCCTTCCTCTGGAGCCCAGCGCTGCGTCCCGCAGACCCCGCCCACAGCCGGCCGGCGCACAGCCCCTCTGCGCGCGCCCCAGGCCCAGCGCCCCGCCGCCCGTCCCTGCAGCTCCCCCAGAGCCCATGGCCCAGGACACAGAGGGCAGGTCGACAGCGGCTCTTCCCCGGCCCGGCCACTCCTCACGCCAGGCGGCACATCTGTGAACAGGCTTCACGCAGGCGGCACTGCCAACAGCAGTTCTGCTCGCCAGGGGCGCTGTCATTTTCAACAAAACTGGACTCGACATGGAAGTCCAAGGAAGTGGGCGTGAATGCCAAAGCTCTGTCGGGTGGTAGGAGACACAACTCCAAGCAGGCGGAACCGAGGCTTCTGCTTAACAGCCAGGGAAGGCCGGGCTTGGTCACTGCAGCAGCTCCGGGTCGAGCTAACACAGCGGGCTGCAGGGCCAGGCGGCCCTCCGAACAAAGGCCTCGGCAAGTGTGCACGGTCCCCCAACAGATTTCGTCTGAAGCCAAGACTCAGGAGCAACACCATGTCACCTAGGGGAGCCGGGGCGCAGCTGCCCAAGGAAACACGTGCCCATGACCCGGGTACTTACGTCGGGGCAACCGGCCACAGGTGCTGCTGCTGCAGCCGCTCCGGTCCCACTGCCCTGCTCACACCCCAGCCAGTCGGTGAGAGCAGCTGAGTCCTCGGAGGCCCACAGGGGACAAGGGCTGCTCCAGGAGCGCTCACTAGGCCCGAGTGGCCCTCTGTGTGAGGCGTCAAAGATACAGATTTGGACTTGATATGAGGAAGAGGGCATTTAAAACAAGCAGGGCTGCCTAATGCTGGTGTGCAGAACACAGGCATGGCAGGCGCTGAGGCAGAGGGGGTGCTAGAGCAGGGGCAGGAGACGGCGGACCTGCCCTGTCCACTCTGACAGTCCCTGTGGGTCTGAGAGGCAGACGCAGGGCTCCCCCCGAGAATGACTCAGACCTGCTCAGCAGGCCGAGGAGTGACACTTGGCCTCCGAGGCACCCAGCGCAGCTGTCTAGCCGGGAGTGGGCACACGAGCCCCGGGCCTCGGGCACAGCAGGCTCTAACAGAGGAGGTCTGGCCCGGGGCCTGTTTCTGCCTGTCCAGCAGGCAACCCGGACTGCCGGGCAGCCGCCTGAGAGCTGTGCGTGCGGGCAAGAAGCTCGCTGGAGGTGACGTGGGCTCACCCAGGAGTCTGGACACGTCTCCACCCTGTGCCCTGGAGCCGGCAGCACGTCAGACGCCAGCCCCGACGCCAGGCCTGCCTCTCGGAAAGCCCTCACTCACCAGCCCTCGAGGGACAGCTAACTGGAGACCAGCGCTGACGAGTCCCTAACACACAGTTCAAAACCTCAAAACAAAATCTCAACATACACCCAAGAGGCAGCCGAGGGTCTGGGCTTCACCTGAAAGACCACCTGGCAGTGCCACAGGTGACCCCAGCAGGCTCTCTGGAGAGGGACGGCGATTGCCGCAGCGAGCAGAGCGCGGGCGGCGGAGCCGCAGCCCCCACAGACAGCCTCCCGCCCTGAGCACGGGCCTCCCCGCCCGCGGGCCGCACACTGGCAGCACCGGCTGGCACTGCTGGGTCGTCGAGACTTGGTTCCATGTTCTGCTTCCAAAACGGGGTGCCCCCAAGCCCCCTTCAGCACACCCCTCATGGAGGGCGGGCACGACCGACCGCCTCTACCGGTCCCTTCCAGGGACAGCACCGCGTGCTGCGTTCATGCAGAGTCTGTCTCCGGACCCCTCTAAGCCACGAGAGGGCGGGCCCCGTAGCACCTCTCTTCCACTAACCCCACGGCAACCACAGCCCGAGGCACTCATGAGGGAGAGGCTGCCCCACGCGCCCTCGGAACTAGCGGAGCCAGAAAGCACACTGAGCGCTGAGAGTGACATTTTAAACAAGTCTTCTCCTTTCTTTATGAAAATTACCACAACCCCGCCGGAGCCGGGCGTCGCAGGCTCGCAGCCTCGCGTGCTGCCTGGCGGGCCTGCGGCCGACCACTTCAGAGGGCACCTGCACCGCCACGGCAGCCAGGCAGCTGCAAGGGTAGCATAAAACCCAGAAACCACATGTTTCTTTTCTTTTAAAAAAACAAACCAAAAAAAAAAGCTACGTAAGTGTTTCTTAAAAAGAGAAATCACCAAAGCTCACAACTGCCATGGCTGTACCCACGGAAGTCGAGGTACCCCAGAAATGCCACACCCCGGCTGGGGGTTCAGAGGAAGGCCTAGCTCATTATTCCTGCAACGAGCTCATGTCCCACGATGAGCTCGACAGGGAGCTTGCAGGCACGTAACCTGTCACTAAAACCGCCCCCAAAGACAAGAAATTGTAGCCACACCACACACTGATTAAATTTTAAGTTTTACACTAACCTGGACGAAAAACAGACTACTCTGCCAGAACGTTGCCCCAAATATCTGGGTCCAGAAGGCCCAGATTCAGAGAACTTCATTTTACATAAGACATGTCCTCGGAGACTGTATTTATTTTGGTTAATCAAAGAAAAACTTAACTGATTCAGGGAAGCAGCTTTTAGAGGACAACACACAACAGCACGACCCCTGAGCGGCCCGGACCCGCAGCTCCTCCCTGAGGGCTGTGGACTCTGCCGTGTCGACTGTGTCTGGGTGCTCTGGGCAGGGGGTGGGCGAAGAAGGGGGCAAGCATGGCCCCATGCGCTCCTAGCAACAACATTCTCCCCCCTTTCCCTGCACCACTTGGAAGCACCCAGAAAGAACGGCAATGCGGGCATTCCAGGTGGCAGCAGGGTCTTGAGGAAGATGACCGAGAATGAGAGTGATGAACACAGAACCACAAACAGGGTGGGGGTAGGGGCTGCAAGATGGCACAGACAAGATGGAGGAAGATGAGCAAGACCGTGCTGGAGGCCACGGGGAGCAGCTCCAGCAGACGGTGACATGAGATCGGAGGGCGCTTCCTATCTGTCCAAACTGAGGGGTACACCCAAAGGCCAGTTTTTCCCCTGAAACAACAGGGAAAGGCTTAGACTGGGAAGAGACACTGGTCCTCCGCTGCTCTGATGCCTGCTGACGGCGGAGCCCCGCAGGCCCCAGGCCGCGTGCCCACGGCTACCCGGTGATGCGCGAGACGGCCCGCAGTGGGGGTGACGGGCAGCCGGCCCAGCAGACTCTCCAGCTGCACCAGCCAACCTGCCAGCCACACAAACAGGCGGGAGCTGCATCTCCGAGGAGGGCGAGAGCCTCCCAGACGTCTGCACGTGGGATTCATACCGACCTGCCCTGCTATACTGACCTGACTCTTCTAGAACAGAGTCCTCAAAACCTACTGTTAGGCAAGGGGTGCCAGTTGCAGAAGACGTGTCCCCGATGTCCCCCCGCCCCTTCAAGTTGCCACCATTGCAGTGAGGCGACACTCAAACCCTCAGATACTGAGTATCTGCCAAGAACAACGAAGACCTGCCTGGCGGGCTCCTGCCCCAGCACCTGAGCCGGGCTCGCAGCGCTGTGGGCGGACCACCGCGCCCACATCTGCCCGGACAGAGGCGGCCTCCGCTCGCTGCGGCCCGTCCTCGGTCGCGGCCCTGCCCTGCTCCCTGCCTACTCCTCGGCAGACTCTTTAGAAACAGCTCATGTCCTCCTCCAGGCTTCTCTGCCCCCAATGCTCACTTACTTTGTTGGTTTCGCTTGTCACTGGCATTTTTCAAAGGGAGGCAAACAGGACAGTCATGGCGTGTGCAGTTCTTCCAATGAGAGATGATTTGTCGTGAAGATGCACAATGGGCAACTATGACCAGAAAAACAACGAGATGTTATTTTTCTATCCAAATCGTCACACTTTCAATTATACCTAAATTATAATGCCAGGTTCCATAAGAAAATGGTAACAAGTGTAACCATAACACAACTTACAAACAGGCTGTTTTCCAAAGTTTGTAAGTGGACTGTTGAGAATTCCAAACAAAAACTTCCCATAGAAGCAATGTTATGAATGATGGTGATTAAGGTTCAGCCCACAAAACAAAAACTCTTCCACTTGAAAAGCTGAACAACTGGATAAAATGTAGAACAGATAATAATTCTATAATGTCACTATTTAAAATAAAAATTTACATTATGTTTAAGGATGAAACCACCTAAATGCTAGAGTTGAAGAAATGCAGAAAGACACAGATGAGAAGCCGTGGCGAGCGGGGCGGGAAGGGCACCCCAGCACGCGAGGCCCCGAGCCCACGGCCCCTGTCCACGCCACAGCGAGCGCTTCCAGTTCTTTCTAACGCTCCGGATGAGTCTCCTCGGTTCCTCCGTCAGGAGCAGGCTGCTCCGGGGCTCACGAGTCACGGACAAGGGCAGAGAGGGAGAGCCTCCCCATGCCTCAGGAGCACGGCAAGAGAAGAGACGAGACGAGGACAAAGCCACAGGAAAGCGAAGCTGTTACAAGAGGCACTCGCTTCAGCGGCACCTGCCGTCCAAGAGGGATGGCGGCACGAGACGTGCCTGCCGCGCCGCCTCCTCGGGGCAGGGATGACACGGTGCGCGACCCGTCCCTGACTGTCACGGGGACCGCGCCCCCGGGATCCTGCTCCGCATCAAGATGAGAGGGCGGAGGAGCCAGCCGTGCACCAGGGGTGAGCACAGGAAGCCCCCCCAGACAGACCCCGAGGCTGACGGGAGGGCGCGCAAGCGCCGCACTGCCCCAGGGAAACCGCGACCCGGACACGGAGGACGGAAAGTCTTCAAGAGGCGACGCGCGTCCTCCGTGCGCAGAGGGGCGGGCCGAGGCAGGCACGCGCCCCGCAGAAGCTCCCAGAGCGTGATCAAGCCAACTGCCCTCCTCCTCCAGCTCAGTGCTCCAGAGGCATCTGCCTGCTGAGCAGGGGCAGAGGCTGAAGAACCTCGCCCGAGAACCACAGCGACAAAGCTCGCCCGACGCGCTGCACGGACCCCGGGAAACGGCACTCACCTTGACAGGCTTTCCCCGCCTGGCAGTGCGTCATGTGGTTCAGGACGTTCTTCATGGTGCGGCAATGCGGGAGCGAGCAGGCCCGGACCTCGCCGTTCGCCTGCTCTCGGCGCTGACACTTGTGGGCGTGAAGCAGCAGGACCAGCTGCTGCTGTATCAGCTTGCGTTTCTCAGGGTCTGCAGTGGGGCCCGTCGCGATTGCTTGTGTGGGGACAATTCCCACCGGTGTTTGCATCTGAGACTAAAAACAAATTAATAAAAATATTTTACTAAGCTTTCAGAGTTGCCATTCATGTGGTTTCATCAGTTTTTCAAAATACTGCTGAAGCCGACGGCTAACAGCCGCCACAGGAAGAGGGCGGCGGGTCGGTTCTCTATTCATCAACGGCTGTAAAGAAGATCCAGAAGCCCAGAAATCCGCCGACACAGAAGGAAGGATGCGCAAAGTCCACTTGTAAATGATTATCTCAGAGCAAAACGACACTGTGCTTAAATGTGGTGACCAAAACCCACTAACTCTTCAAAACGGACTGCAAGAAAAGCTGTGATGTCTTAGGTTGAGCCACATGAAACTGTTTTTGTAGGCCCCAAATTGGCAGTTTCATGTGGTTCAATGTAATTATTAAGATGGCCACCGCCTGATGAGTTGCAGCCCACCGCAAGTACCCAAGGCGACCAGAGCGTGCGGCCTCCAGGCCTCGCCGTCCTCTGAGAGAAGGCGGCACTTACCCTACACGACCACCTGCTGCAACCACGAGTGCCTGTGAAACGCTTTGCCTGCCCGGGTCAGGAGGCAGCGGCGCCTCCTCGAGGAAACAAACCTCTTGCTTATAGCTCTTTTTTCTGATAATAAAACATGTCCATGCTAAGACAATTTGGAGCAACAGAATTACCACAGAAATAATTTACACCCAAAATCCCTGCACCCAGGTGTTTGCTCTTCAAGCACTAACAGATTCACCGTCCAATTTTTTCCTATGGAAGCACATCTGTGAGACCATAATCAACAGTGTCCTAGCACACGTGTGTCCCTCCTATCATGTGTGTCCCTTCTACCATATGTATTGGTTTTGAATTTGCTCCAGGGCCTGTCCCGAATATAAAGCTGTCTCACACAGTATGAACAGCACTTATAATGCATCTACAGCTCTAATTCATCAATCTCCCACTGCTGGGCATAAATTGTGCCCCACCCCTCCTTTTTTATTGCTATTTTAAAAAAAAGCTTCGATAAACAGTCTTTGATTATGCCCCTGGCAGCATTCAGTATTGATGTTAAGCCTCTTTTATGAACTTATTCCTATGGACTAGAAAGTTCATCCCAAATTGACAGGAGAACAGCAAGTTACCCCTTTTGGTCGCTCTCCTTTTGCATTTACAAACATTTCAAAGATACTGATAGAGAAGTGGGGGGGGGGGATGGGGACGGATATCATTATCCAGCTTAACAAAATGACCAATTATCCTTTAATACCAGCTAATGCCTAGTCTATACATATATTTCTCTCATCAGGTCAATGTCTTTTAGAGTTGGTCTGCACAAACCAGACCCTGCTGAGGCCCATACCTTACTTTTGGAGATTTTTTTTTTTAAGATTTATTTTAATTTTATTTATGCATACAAGAACTGGGGTGTGGGCCAGAGGTGCAGGGGGGTGAAAGGGTTCACCAGAGACAGAGTGGGGAGCAGAACAGGAGGATCCACTGAAGTACACTGCTGAGGGGAGCAGCGGGAGACAGGAGAGGTCTGCTGCGCCATGTGGGAAGCTCCCTGGCCGGGGATCGAACTCGTGCTGCGGTGGCTGCCGACAGCTTCATAGCTCTGAGACGTAACCCTGCACCACCAGGGAGGCCCTGGAGGTTTTTAAGGTTCTTCATCTATTTTCTTCCCCCTTTGCTATTTTCTCATGATGCTGACTTGAAGAGACCAAACCAGTTGTCCTCCCGCTATTTCTTAAAATACAAAAAATAAATCATAAAAATCAGGTAAAAGTCCTAACCTTACAATGGAATTGTAAACAGACTGTTTTGAGTTACAACATTTGACATATTCTCGGGCTGATCTCAGCGGCCTCTGGGCACCGTGCTCAACGCCACGTGGCCCCCGCGGCAGGGCACGCAGGGAGCGCACCACTGCCCCACGCGCGCCGCAGCGAGACGCCGAGGGACCACGCGCCCACTCGCAGACAGCCGGCCAGACAAGGTGCCCACAGCCGCAATTACAGCCAATGATAAAAAAGGTGGAGTTTTGCCAATCTGTAGCAAAATGGAAGGAGCTCGAGGGGACTGTATAAGTGAAGCAAGTGAAGAAGAGAAAGACAAACGTCAGATGATCTCTCCCGTGTGTGGAATGAGGGACAGCAGTGCGGATGAGGCAAGCAAAGCAGCAAGGCACCAGGGACTCAGCAACAGACGACAGAAGAGGGAGGGAGGGGAGCGGGAGCCGGCGGGGGCCTCGTGGATGACGCTGTTTTTCTCTTTATCATTTGTTTAGGAAAGTAAAAAAGACCGACCTTGTTAAAATTGCCCGGCGGCCACCTTTGGTCAGGGGCGGTATCATGGGAAGAGGGTCTTTTAAATTCTACTTTAAAAAATAAAATTCTATTTTTTATAGTTTTAAGGTATTAAAGTAAGTGCTACAAATCAAAAGTTATTTCACGGTGTGTGTATGGGGGGAAGAAATCAGAAGAATATGGAAAAGAAGGAAATATACTTCAAAAATTCTAAGGATACTAGAAAGTAACTAAGGTGAGCATTCTGTGACGCAAAGGTGACGCCCGGCAACAAAACACAGAGCGGTGCCAGCCGCAGCCCGTGGCCCCGCAGACGCGCCTGCCTCCCGAGAGCGGCCACGAGCCCCGGCGGCACCCGAGGCATTCAAGTGCCATAAGAAGCCCCTTTTACCTTCAGTTTTACACTTTTCGATATTTTCCACAGCAATCATACACGTACTTTTACAAATAAAACACCTGAGAGAGAAAGTCCGCGAAAGGTGCAGGGTGGTGGGCAGTGCAGCAAGGCGGCTGGGCCAGGCCACGCGAGACCCAAGCTGCCAGGCGGCCAGGGGACAGGGAGAAGGCCGAGCCACAGGTGAGGGCATCTGGCGCCAGGGCTCCTCCTGCTCCCACTCGGTGGCCAGGCTCCATCTCGAGCGCCCCGTGCCAGCGCCGTCGCAAGGGCTCCAGGAGGCAGCCTGAGCAGACACCCGGACCCAGGCAGGAACTGCTTGTGTTCAGGAGAAGTCACCGAGGCCCGAGGAGGGAGCCGAGCCCGGGGGAGACTCAGAGCCATGGAATGGGTGACCCTGCAGCTCCTCCTCCAAGTGGGGCTACTCCCCTGGACAGGAAGAGCTCTAAGAGAACCTGATGGAAAAATCGGAGGATAGGAACCAAGCAGCTCCACAAAGGGTATGTCTCTAAACACAAACATTTTAATTTTTACCATAACTGAGGAAATGAAAATCAAAATGAGACATTCAAAAGACAGGGCGATGGCCTCCCTGGTGGCACAGGGGTTAAGTCTCAGCACTAAGCAGCCACTGCAGCACGAGTTCGATCCCCGGCCAGGGAGCTTCCCACAGGGCGCAGCAGAACCCCGTCTCCCCGCTGCTCCAGTCAGCAGTGTGCTTCCATCGATCCGCCTGTTCTGCTTCCCACTCTGTCTCTGGTGAACCCTCTCGCTGCCCCACGCCTCTGGCCTGTACCCCAGCTTGTATGCATAAATAAATTAAGTCTGTAAAAAAAAAAAAAAAGACTAAGAGGTTCTCCATGGTGGCGCAACAGGTTAAATCTCAGCACGATGAAGCTGTCGCAGCCACTGCAGCACGAGTTCGATCTCCAGCCAGGGAGCTTCTCACAGGGCACAGCAGACCCCTCCTGTCTCCCTGCTGCTCTCCTCAGCTGTGTGTCTCAGTGGATCCTCCTGCCCTGCTCCCCACTCTGTCTCTGGGGAGTCCTCTCACCCCCCCACACGTCTGGTCTACACCCCAGCTCTTGTACGCATAAATAAATCTTAAAAAAAGAAGAAAAAGACAGGGTTATGACCCCAGCCTCGGGGGCATGGTGTGGCGGCGCCCGGTCTGTGGAAGGTCAGCCGGAACACAGCCCACGCACGCCTGGCCCCCTAGCAGCGCCTGCGTACCGCCAGACACGGAGGAAGTGGATACAGCGGGGGTCTCGCGGCTCAGTCACCACGTGAGTTCCCAGCTGCCTTCACACACTTAGCCACCGGAACAGGAGCGGAGCACAAAGCACAGCGACCCGGGGCGGTGAGGTGGGGGGACCCCTGCCCGCTCTGGTCCCCGCCGGGTCTGACTACGTGCCGTTTGCTGTCAGGAGCAGCCTCGATCCTGTCCCTCGAACTACCTTAAAAGCAAACCTTTAATATTTACCCTGCTATTCCTTCATTTTTCAAAGACTCTTAACACGTGTTTTTATTATGACTATTGCTGCTATGTAACTTTCGAGTAACAGTCCCCACCCCGTTTTTCTGTATGTCCTGAATCTGTCCTAAGGACAGAATCAGATATACATGTATCACAAGCACATGTGCGTATGGTAACACCCACACTGGCACCCTTCCTGGAAAAATGAGTTCTTTTCCAGAAAGTGTCGAAGACTAGTCTGCAAAGGACCCCACCACGGACGGGAGCGGCGGAGGCTGAGACGAACCGGGGAGAAAGTGCCCCGCCCACACAGCCCCGCTCCCAAGTCCCCACCCACGGGCTTCCCAGAGGCCACGCCCCGCACGGCAGACAGCGGAGCCAGGCTCCTGAGGGCACGCGACCCTGCCCACAGCGCAGAGCCAGAGGCCACAGCAGCGCGAAGCAGGGGGGAGGAGGGAC
The DNA here is from genome assembly GCA_004024925.1 of Scalopus aquaticus. Lineage (NCBI taxonomy): Eukaryota > Metazoa > Chordata > Mammalia > Eulipotyphla > Talpidae > Scalopus > Scalopus aquaticus. The sequence continues at coordinate 68,567 of PVIJ01002991.1, read as the reverse complement.
CACTCCGCGACAGCCGCTGGCTCTGACTTCCCCGAGAGGACCCCCGCAGCTGGGCACGCAGAGCTGAGTCATAAAAGAAAGAAAACACTCACTGAGCGCGCACGGCTGCCCACCTGGCAAGGAGGACGCCACCTTCGAGGTGATGAAGAGGAACAGTCAGCAGGAGAACGCGGCCATTCAGGGAGATGAAGCATGGTTTTGTTTACTAATTTTTTAAAAATAAGGTTACCTCATAGTTTAAGTTCAGAATTCAGCTGGAAAGTGACGCCAGGTGAGCGCGCTGGAGCGGGGCAACCCTGCAGCCCTCCGGCCAAGGGCGGTTTCAGCGGAGGCTCAGGCGGAAGGCAGCGCGGCGGGCCAGCTAGAGGACCAGGTGCAGGCTCACGGGGGCAGGGCTGCCGCCCGCCCTGCCCCAGTCCCTCTGAAATGGGGGCCAGTCTGCCAGGGCAGCGCGTGCCAACCTCCTCCAGCACAGAGCAGCAGCAAGAGGTGGAAGGTGCCAGGCCCGTGCGACGATCGAAGGACAGAACGACCAGCCCACAGGCCTCTGCCGAGGGAGGTCTTCGTAGGGGACAGGCCCGACGCACCCACCGCCCCGTTCACAGAAATCACCTCCTTATTCAAGAATTCTAAAGGGACATTGTCTCCCAGCTTCTCCACAATGGCCTGGAGCGCCCCCACACTGGGCACGGAGGGCTTGGACACAGAACCTTCCCCAGGGCTCTGCCTGGCCAAAGAGGAGGGGCTGAGCGCACGTCTCTGCGTTTACACTTCGGCTTGGAAGGTCCCGCTGAAGATGCCCCAGGAAAGATGAGGTGGCCAGAGACCTACACGGGGAAGAAAGCGAGATGATGCCGACCGAGGACTTGACAGCAAAGGACGCAGTCGCTTTTTCTCAACTGACAGTTCCTGGCATTTGCGATGCGGGCGACATCGCCCAGCCCACACCTCCGGCGGGAACACAAGGAGAGGGGCAGAGAGGGCGGGTGGGATTGACTAGGCCACAGTGCCCCTTCAGACCACAAGTGCCCCTCCACAGGTGCCCCAAACGCACCTTCTCGGAGACGCCTGGCTCAGCAGGTGCCGGTGTGCGGACCAAGACCCCCGCACGTCGTCGCTCGGCTCGGACAGACACTCCCCAGCCCCCAGGTTTCCCGATCCCATCATGACGACAGCCGGACACTCCCGAGAAACGGCGTGGGCTAAGAGCTGAGGGGCCCACTCACGACCCCAGGGGGCTGCAGCGGCGCCTCCACTTCCGCGAACCGAGAGACGAGCCCGCCAGCGACAAGGACGACGGGAGGCCCCGCGCTAGGGCTGGCCTAGTCAGCAAGGCTCGGTCCCAGTCAGCAAGCGGATGCGGGCCCCCCGGGGCGCAGCGGTCGGGCGCTGTGGAGCTGTCGGCAGCGGCAACACGTGTTCGACGCCTGGCCGGGGAGATTCCCACATGGCGGGCAGACCTCTCCCGCCTCGCCCGCTGCTCCCCTCAGCAGTGTGTTTCTGATCTGCCTGTTCTGCTCCCCACTCTGTCTCTGGTGAGCCCTCTCGCTGCCCCACGCTTCTGGCCTGCACCCCAGCTTGTGTGCATAAATAAATGCATCTTTAAAAAAAAAAAGCGGACACAGGGACAGAAGACCCGAGATGGGGCAGACGACGAGGGGAGGCGCGCCCCCGGGACAGCGCGCCCCCGGCAGACAGCGGCATGGGCATGGCCAGTAAACCCCACCTGCGTCAGAGCCGGCAGGAGGCGCTGTCCGCCGCTGGGGGTGGGGGTGTGCAGGGAAAAGCTCAGGGCCCAGCCACACCGGCTCTGCCTCAGGGAGAGAGCAGCGACCTTGGACACTGAGAAAGACAATAAAACAAGGTTTCAAAGCATCACTTGACACAAAACAGACCCTGGGTGGGCCGCGGCCGGTGGGGGCGCCGGCTGGCGCCCCTGTGGGGGGGGACACCAGCTTCCTCACCTTCAGACCTGCACCAGCAGCTGCCTGGGAGCTCCTCCAGAGCCTCCACTCTGCGAAGTGGGGGGCTGCTCAGAACTCTCCAGCACCGCTCTCGAGAGTGCTGACAAGGAGCGTCCCCAGGACACACCTGTGTCCCAGCTTCAGAAACAGCCACGACTCCATAACGCAGTTCTGGTCTTTTCTTGAAAAATAAAACCCACTGAGGAACCTCATTCCAAAAGTGACCCCTAAAGGAGAGGAGCCCAGGGGCTTCCCGGAGACGCGGAGGCGGTGGCCCTCTGGTCACCGAGTGTCTCAGGTCAGATGAACCCCACGCGTCCCGCTTCCGAAAGCGCCGACCCAGCTGGCGGTCCGCGGGGGCCCTCCTCCGGCAGGTGCTCCCGCCCTCAGCCTGGGCTTCCTGGGGGGCAGAAGGCTGACCCAAAGCTTCTCAAGGACAGTCTCCAGCGATCAGGTGGCCGCCTCTTGCAGGCGGCGCCCTCGACCTTCTCGCCCACTTCACAGACGCTCCTGCCCCTCCAAGCCGCAGTGAAACTGGAGCGGCCTTGAAAGCCTCACAGCCCGGGAGCCGGCGCGGGCTGACCCCGACGGACGGGGCGCCGCTCCAGCCCCGAAAGCGCACCGGCTTCAGAGGCGTGACAGCGTGGGGGAAAAGTGTGTCTTAAGAGTCAGCAGCCAGAACATGGCGAAACCTCTAGTTCAGGAATGTTCAAACTCAGAAATCTGTATGAAGCGAAGCAATCCCGAGTGAAGGCAACACACCCGACAGCGAAGCGTGGTGCCCGCGCCCGGCGCTGCTAAGGCCTCACCGCTCAGCAGACCTGCGGCAGCCGCGTTGCGCGATTATCTGTCTCCCACCACCACTTCCCCGCAGCTGCGGAAAGAGGGGCGTGCGCCCCATGACGCACGCCCGCACTCAGGTGTGCCTGGGCCCAGAAAAGGCAAATGCTGGCAAACGTGGCCAAGGCAAGGACGGCCACACCCCTTCCCTCACACCACCCAGAAATGTCAGAGCCTCCAGAAATTGCGAGAGAAGGACAAGAGCCCCTTAGGCACTGCCAAGTGGCTTCAGCCATGCCGTGCAGACTCCAACCAGGGCACCAGGTGAGGGCACCAGAGGCCTGAGCCCGGCCATCTGTGGCACCAAATCCACCTGGCTCCAGAGCCCGCTGGCGGGGAGGGCAGAGCGGGAGAGGCAGAGACGGGAGGGAGACGTGGCCGTGTTTATGTGGGATGCCACACAGCACACGAAGGAGGAAACGCCAGCCCTGCCCCTCCCCGGCACTCTGCGAGAGGTCAGGCCGGGGCAGGGAGGCGCCTGGACCATCCCGTGGACGGAGCCAGTGGCGTGGCTGAGCACCCGCCGTCCGGGACGGCCCCGCACGGAACGACGCAGCCCCAAGCGCACGGTGCTGGGGGAAGCAGCCCTGCCTGCGACCAGGGGCTCCATCCCTGGCACGCGTGGGGGACCAGAAGCTTCTTCCCAGTGGTCTGAAGCTGCCCCGAGAAGCGCCCTGCTCCGGGGCCCAGAGCGAGGTGGGACAGGGGCTGGAGAAGGCTTCAGAGGCGGAGGGAGGACGCACAAGGCTCTGCAGCCCCACCGCCGCCCCGGGGCCTGGCCAGGAAAGGAGGTGAGCCCCGCGGCCAGCTGCCCAGAACTGGGGCCACTACAGGAGCAGCGGGCTTTGCTGCTCCTTCTGCATCTGTCGGGAACAGACCACCCCAGCAACAGCAGGTCACAGACAGCAGAGAGCAGACAGAGTGGCTGGCAGGGAGGCGGGCAGAACAGAGTGGCAAAACCTGCAGTGGCTTGAGAACGGTTTACAATACTTAACTTTTTTTTGGATAAAGGAAGACGGCACTAAACAGGCCAGACACCTCGCCGCCCCCACCCCCTGATCGGAGGCTGTCCAACGTCCCCTCTCCCAGCAGCCTCGATGCTTCCCAGGCCTGGGCAAGGCCAGCGCCTCCACCCGACCAACGTGCCCTGGTCACAGACCATGCCAGCGGGCCCAGAAGCGGCCCGCGCAGGAACTCGTGACGTCTTCACAACGGGCGCTTAAATAAAGTCTCACACGAGCAGCCTTTCCTGAGCACGGGCCGGGCTTTCTCCGGGCCGCCAGCCGCTGCACAGCCGCGTGCGGGGAGGCGCTGGTGACGGCGGGGCGCGCACCTGAGTGCACCCCCAAGTCTAGCACGAACACTCCTTCACCCCAGGCCTGGGGTTAAAAGACTGTATTTCAAGCACGAAGGAGCTTTTCCCACTGTTATCTTGGTTGGTGCCCCGACGGGTGGGAACGAAGACCCGGACGCCATCAGTCAGACACGACGACGCACGACGGGCCGCCACGGACAGCTGGGCCACCAAGGGCAGGGAGCGTGAGAAAAGCCCGGCCCCGCCCCGACTCTGCAGGGGATGGTAAAGCAGCGAGTCACCCCACCCCAGGGAGGGCGGGGGCTGACTCCTGTGCCCCCAGGAGGCTCAGGGGAACAGTCTCCCCCCCGCCCCCACCCCCCACCACACACTGCCAGGTGCAGGTCTCCACTGTGGGCTCCACACACCCACAAAGGGGGGCGCCCCGGGGAGCACAGTCCTAGGCCAGAGCGACTCACCATGTTTGGCACGTTGGTGACTGAAGCATTCTTGATGTCTGCAGGGAAGGGAGGCAAACTATTGACCATGTTCTGTTTGCTGGATAACTGGGGGTTCACGCCAGGGGCTCCCATTTGCTGCCCTCCAGTTTGACTAAAGGGTTGTCCAAACGGACTTGTGTTGCCAGCCATTCCCATCTGAAACAAAAAGAGGCAACATCAGTTGTCAGACGTGATCACGTGTGAAAGGAAGGGCCTCGGAAATGCTCGCTTTGACCCGGTGACGCAAAAGTTGTTATTTCCTGTGAAAAACTCATTGCAATGATAAAAAATGGCTCATTCTCAGGGTTCCCAGTGAGAACTGTGAACAGAGCAAGGCTCAAAACCAAGAGGCTGCTCTGGAAAGCCCCCCGCCCCCCGCAGAGCCAGAGCGCGCTGCGCCCGCCTCCACGCGCAGGACAGCAGCGGCAACCCCCACTTGCTGACTCCGACTGGTTAGTTTCTGTGCGGGTCTCACCGTCAGATTTCAGCTAAGTTCCCGCTAGTCCAAAACGCACAGCAGACGCACCACAGCGAAGTGAGCGGGCGGAACTGCGGGCTTCCGCCCCGCACGGTGAGTGGAGGCGGGCTGTGACTGTCCTCTCTGAAAGTCAGTGTTTTGGACCTAGGTTCCGCCCCAGGACTTCCTCCTTGCCTGTGAGGTGACTGTCACCCACAAGGAGTCAATCTGCTATTTCTCTGGGCTCTGAAATCCTCGGCTGCAGGCCAGTGCACAACACAACCCACGCTTCTTGCTGAAATGACCCCGCCCCACACAGAACCAAACTGCAGCGGAACCTTCTGCTGCATCTCCACACCCCCAGGGGGCAGCACCCCACAGACAACTTTCTCACTTTGGAAAGTAAACACATTCGAGCGGCCCCTTTTGCCCTTATTTGCTCTCCTGGAGAAAACAGAAACAAATTAAAATTCAACTGAAATTCTAATTGGACTGAGCAAACTGTAACAAAACAAATTCTTCACTAACTGGGGAGGCCACAGCCCCCTGCCTTGAACACAAGGGCCATTCCGACCCAACCAGGCTCTCCAGCTGTTGCTAGAAACTCAAGAACTGAAGGAGGAATCTGTATTTTCATAAAGTATCTTAAATTAGGTCCATCTAACAGATTCTCTCAGAACTTGTTTCACAGCATGGAATCAAATCCCGTTCTTAGAGGCTAAGAATTTAGGGAAACGGACAGTTACACTTTCCAATTCCTAAATTTCATTTTAAATTTCCCTTCTTAGGCCCCAAGAGCCCGGCAGCCAGAAGCGCCTCCCTGCAGCTCCGCCCTCACCGCCTGCTGGGGGCGGGGGGGGGGGGGGGTGCGCCAGGGCCCAGCCCAGGTGGGGCGCGGCTCCCCCGCATCTGCTCTCGCCTTCAGCTGCCAGCTCAACAGGCCAAACGCATGACCCAGAATGGACGCAGTGGACGGGCGGGGCAGTCCCTGTCCTTCCCTGTCCTTCCGCTCACCAACGCAAGGCCGCGGCGCGTCTGTGCACACAGGCGAGTAACGCAAGAGCCTGCGGGCTCCACGCTCACACGTCCAGCAAGGTCTACCTCTAAACCTCGGGCAATGTTCCTATGGCCACCTTGCCAGGGCGGGGCCTGCTGGCCTCATCAGCTGGCACCATCTGCCTGGCGAGTCTCTGGGGCCGCAGACCTTTTAGCCGACGGAAACGTCCGGGGCTGGAGAGAGCGCTGAGCCGGCGTCACCAGTGGCCCCCCCCACCCCCGGCCCGGCCCACCACAGCATGAAGGAAACCACTGGGGCATGGCTGTGATGCCCCGGGGCAAGAACCAAGCCAAAGGTCACATGCGGCAGGTAGAGAACACCTGCCCACTCACAGGTGACCGTGTATTTCAGAAGCAGATGAAGCCCCACCCCGGCGATGACACCAAGAGCATCAGCTATGACTCCCAAGATGAGTAAGAGGCGTGCCGGGCCCCCGCTCGAGGTTGGGCTCCGGGCTCAGGCCTCGGCCCCTGAGCAGAGCAGCCTGCCCCATGCGAGCAGTCAGCACCGGTGGGGAGACACAGGAGCACCAGCAGGTGGCCGCTGCCCCTCCCAACCAGGGGCGCCTGCTCCTGCCCTGACCTGTCTCCCGGCACAGCCTTCGAGAACCGGAAGTCTCCTTGCCAGCCAGAGCCTGCAGTTTTGGGTAAAAGCCATTTGCTTCCAGGGAGTTTCTAGATTTTGTAATTTCTGTTCTATGTATTCTCCTTTGATCAAACTGAGCATCGTAGGCCCGAGTCGCGCTAACACACACACACCTGCCTACTCCTAATTTCCCACAAGTTACTTAACAGCGATTTAGTAAACAGCTTCATTTTTCCACCAGAGTATACCCAGATCTCTCCAGGGACCAGCCGGCGTCTGCGAAGGCACTAGCCAGGGGCCCGCTCTTGTTCCCCAGGGCGGGGGCCGGGAGGCTGCCACACGGCACAACGGCGTGTGGTGCGCATTTTGAGAGAAGCGTCCGTTATTCCATTCTCAAAGGGGGGCCTAAGAGGCCCCTGAAGATTAGGAATGCCTGCCCCGGAGCGGGGGCCCTCCTCTGCCACCCTGTAAGCTCTCCTCGGATCTGCATACCCTGCCACATCCAGGACTGCGCCAGGCATCAGCCACCCGTACAAACCCCCACCCCGCTAATGAGCTCTCCCCGATTTTCACCCCAAGCGTCCTTTCGAGAGGCAGACTCACGGGCGGGACCGGCTGTGGCAGCACGCGTGAGGCCGCTGAGCTGCCCGGGACGGGAGGCGGGGGAGCCACGCGGGACGGCCGGGCCGGCCCCAGGCCGCCACCCCCCTCGGCAGTCAGGCCTTCAGATATGCTTCACACGGCAACAAAGGCCGAGTCTGATATGGTTTCGAGCGTCCAGGGCAACACGCCGCTTCACAGCAAGCTCTGCGGCAGTTTTCCTCTCACCGGGACACGCATTAAACCACGGCCGCGGTGGGAGTGTGCCTGTGGGGGGCAAGGGGGTTGCTGACACTGGTCAGCGCGGAGGAGACAGCACTGCCTTTAACGGTGTGCAAGGCGGAGACAGGGCAGAATTTCCAGCTGGAAGGACCTCAGGGAGCGCGTGGCTAGCAGTGTTCTGGACAGGGCGCGGGGGCAGCAGCCCACACACCAGCAGCATGCAGGCCGCCAACTGCCCGGGCCTCTGGGCACGCGAGCACCGCCGCCAGAGATGGGTTCAGCACGCCAAGACCAGGCCAGGCCAGGGGCCGAAGCCAGCCCAAAGCCTAGTCTGAAAAATAAAACAAATTCCCACGACTTTATCGGCACACAGCCACAAGGCGTTCCGGCGCCAGGCTAAAGGCCGGGCCGGTGCGGGGCCCGGGGTCTGGGGGGGGGTCTCCTACTCACTGACCGCGGGACCGTGCAGGACCGCCCTGCCCCTCTCTGGCTTAGCGCCTGTAAAATGGGGGTGGTGACAGCACCCCCCCTGGGTTGTGGGAGGACGAGCAAAGCTGCACACACGAAGTCCTCAGGCGAGGCACCCAGCGCACCCCGGGGCGGCCACCTGCTGGCCCCTGCCTCGAGCGCCGACCGTGAAGACCGAGGCAAACGCCCCAGGGCTGCGGGACCGCGGGCACGGCTGGGCCCACTGGCCTTTGGTTGAGATGTTTTCAGAAAAACATGAGGTAAACACGCAACAAAACAATCTTGGGTATTTACTACTTGCAGGATATATTTTGATAGAAAATAATCTTCAAATTGTTCTAGCAAATCACAAATGCTTCTGGTTTTCACTCTAGATTGCTTCCCAGCTTTAAAACAATACCCAGAATGTCCACCTCAAATTTAAAATGGACAATAAGTAATGATGACACATGAGCAGAATATCCTGGGTTGGTATTTAAATCAAATCATAGAAATTGCACCTTCCTGGTGGCACAACAGGTTGAGTCTCAGCCTATGAAGCTGCCACAACCACTGCAGCACGAGTTTGATCTCCGGCCAGGCTCCGGCAGGGCGCAGCAGACCTCTCCTGTCTCCCCCTGCTCCCCTCAGCAGTGCATTTCAGTAAATCTGCCTGTTCTGCTCCCCACTTTGTCTCTGGTGAATCCTCTCACCACCCACACCTCTGGTCTGCACCCCAATTCTTGTGTGCATAAATCAATCTTTAAAAAAAAAAAAACCACCCAACACATAGACATGAACAAGAACATCCCCACAAAATAAGCGGATGCAGCGCTCCCTGCAGGAGGCCACGGCAGCGGATGCCCCTGCGACGTGGTGCCGGCTGACTGCAGCTCTCAGCTCCTGGCTTCCGCGCACAAAGCTGCAAGCCCAGAGTGTGTAAAAACAGCGCGACTTAGTACACCAAAAGCAAAAACCTGCCGAGTCACTTAGGAGCCAATGACGCTGAGAAGCAGCAGCCCGGAGCAGCCACATCACCTGGAGGCCAGAAGCACCTTCTCCCGGCAGCCTGGCGCGGCCGGGGGGCCAGGGAAGCCGTGTTTAGGGAGCCGTGGCTGCGCTCGGTCGTCTGCTATTGCCCACTGTGCCTGGAGTCCCACCAGTACCTCCGCTTGGCAAACAAAGAGTAAGTGGAAAGAGGCAACAGATCCCAATGCCAAAGACACCGCCTGGCGGGTCGGAGGCACGGGGAGCGAGAGCAGCAGGCCGGAGACCCCCGCCACGTGAGCGCCCCGCCCTGCCTGGCCCCCACCCCTGGACGCGGCCCCGAGGTCTGAACCCCCAGACCGACAGTCACAACAGAAGGTGGGTAAAAAGTAGCTGTCTGCTCAGGATCGCGCCCGGATGGCACGTGACCCCGCCGTGGCCGCTGGCCCCGCCACAGGACCATACCCGCACCCCCAGTCAGACGCCCTGGCACTCCAGGGGCAGCCAGCGCGCGCGCCCCCATGCCTGCTGCTGAGGCACCCCGCGCCCCCTTCCAAGTCCGCGCCCCTCTGCCGCCCAACAGGACGCACGCATCACCACTCGGCGAGCTGATGGCGCCTGCTGATCCGCAAATCCTTCTGGTTTCCAGCAATCGCGCTTGGCTGTCCCCCTCCCGGAGAGCCCAGGCACTCGCCGTGAGTGACCACTAGGGACTCCGTGTCCACGCGGCCAAGCACCGCCCTGGACCCCGAGCGCAAGGTGGCAACTCTGGCTCCCGACAGCCGTGGGGGTGGCCAGCGGTCTGCCCAAGAGCCGGGCACTCCCTGCCACCCACAGCGCATGGGCGGGAGGCGCAGGCCCGCAGAGGCGCCCAGGGGCGCTGGGGCGCACGGACACTTCCCAAGCGCCGCCAAGTGCTAAGCACTTTGAAGCAGAAAATTGGCCTCTTTGGGTGATCCCCCTTATAAGCAAAGTCAAGTCAATCGAGCCTGCAGCGGCCACGGGAAAGGGGGAAAGGGCAGGAGAGAAAGGGGGAGGTATTCTGCTTGGGACTAGTGAGTCTCGACAGAAGTGAACTTTCCGCTGCAGCTCTGCTGCGGCCCAGCGGGCCGACGTTCACGCTTTCAAGAAGTCGTTCGATGTGCTGAGTCTTTACCCCAAACCCTCTGCAGGAAGAACTCTCCTCTCGGGTAAGAAGCTTCCTTCTCCCCACCACGGACTCACAAAATCCACTTGGAAAGTGACCAAACAGCCAGTGGGGGAGGTTGAGAGGCGGCAGGGAACGCGCACACAGCTAGCCCGCGCACGGGGTATGCGAGGGCCGACGCCGCGGAGAGGCCCTCTGCCCTCTGATACACTGGGCAGGAGACTGAGTCCTAGGGCCTTCCTGCAGATGGCCACAGCCTCTGGGGACAGGCAGGCCCAGGAGGCGAGCAGGAGAACCCCAGCCCCGGGGGGCATCGGGAGGATTCACAAGGGTTTTTCTGCGGCCTCCTCCCAGCAAACCACACCCCCTAACAGCTGAGGAGAACACAGGGGCAGATAAAGTCAGTCAGGTTCTCCCGTTTCTTAAATGTCACCCACACTTTGCAAACCATGAGACGCACTCAGACATACCACTGTTTCAAACACACAGCGACCTACTTCTCACCAAATACTAAGCTGGGCGAAACAAAATACAGCAAAAATACACTTGGTGCAGATTATGCCGACGGCGTGAAGAGTGACCACGGGCAGGGGACAGAGCAAGAACAGGGCCCCGGGAGACCTCCAGGGTGGGCCTCCCCTTCCTGAGGATGACGTGCCCGAAGCACTTGGAGAAGTGAAGTGCGAGATGCCGCCAGGCAGCAGAGGGGTAAAGCAGCTCAAGCCTGCCAGGGCACTCATCGCTGACGGGGACAACGTCCCTTGGCTCCTAAGTTTTGAAAAGCAGAGAAAACATCTAATCTACAGAAGACACACGCGCCAGGCAAGGAAGAGAACACATCAAAATATTCACTAGCGGTTACTCTAGAGGGTTTTAAATTTCTTTTATGTACTTTCTATATTACTCAAATTCTTTTACAAAGCGCTGTGTTACCGCGAGGAGGAAAGTCGTTTCTGAAAGCCTTTCTCTGTCCAGCCTTCCCGCCGCGGATGGCAGACGACCTGACGCCGGCCACACAGAGGCCCCTAAAACACTCGCGGCCTCGGCCCCGAGCACATCGGGGGAGCACTGACCGCCAGAGCTTCAGCCCGGTGGGGACAAGAATCAAAGTCTCCCGGTAGCACTGTGGCTGCCAGTGGTCACACTGTGCTCAAAGGTCTTACGCACGTGGCCAGAGGAGGCCGAGCTCACTCAGCCCCTGCCCCAGGAGACACCCACCCCCGGGGCTTGCCGAGGCGCCGGCGGGAGGAAAACAGGCAAACTCAGGCACCAGCCGACAGGCTGCCACAGGCCCACACTGCCCGACAGCGCCTGGCTGGCCCAGCCACAGCACCGCCTCCCACCCCTCTCCCTGCTACCCCAGCTCTGGAGAGCAGAAGGCGAGAGACTGGGCTGGCCGGAGCGTGTTCAGCTCCCCCGCCAGACAGCAAAACCCCCACTTACGAGCAGGCGGCCCTGGCAAGGAGTCGCCCCGCAGCTGCCGCTGGGCCCGCGCAGCAGAAGAGGCGGCAGCGATCTGCACCGGGTCATACAGAGCGAGGCTGAGCGGCCTCCAAGGCCAAGTGAGAGGCGGCGAGCACCTGGCCACTGGGGGGGAGTCAGTGGGCAGACGAAGGCGTGAGCTGAGCGCCATGTGGCTGCAAGAGCAGGACGAGCTGCTCGCAATCAGGTGACGGCGCCCAGGAGGCGAGGCGCTCGGAGAAGCACCGTCCGGGAACCGACGCCCCGATCCTCTCCTCGGCCCGCGGCAGCACCCTGGGGCCATCCCTGCCACCCCGGGCCACCTCCAAGGCAGAGCGCCAGGTTCCCGGGCGAGAGCACACTCGGCGACCCACCGGCCCGGCCCTTATCTCGGCGCCCAGCTCATGCCCTCCCCTATCAGCACAGCTGCGCCGCCCAAATCACACACGGCGGCCGCGGCTTCCTGCTGCCACCATCGGGGAGGGGCGCAGGAAAGGCCCCGAAAACCACAGCGCCCATGAAGTCTTGAGGCGACTCTGCGATCTCCTTCCAGAAAGAGCGCGCAGCAAACCTCTAGCACCGGGCAGGAGTCTCTGAGGTGGGCTCCTGCACAACACCCGCCCTGGACAGGCCCCGCCTGGCCATGGCGAGCAGACGCAGCGGCGGCAAGACGCAGCCGGCAGCCGGCGCTCCCCGACAGCCCCCCAGCTCGCCCTTCACACGTGAGGCGGGTAATTGTGTAAATGAACAAGGCTTGCTCCTGAGGGCATGAGGCTTCCACGCAGCCATGCCAGTCCACTCATGCGCCACTTTCCAGGGCACAAGCCAAGGAGCACGCTCTCCCCTCCAGCATCTGACGGCACGCAGGTGTCAACAGCCCGCACTGGCCACCGCACAGCTGACCAGAAGAGACTGTCCCATGAAGAAGGTGCCGACTAAATTCTGCAGACCCGCCCCAGAAGAGAGGCTGCGCGTCACCCCACCTCCCAGGTGTGGGCTGGGCAGAGAGGAGGGGCTGGAAGGGAGAGAAGGTCCAGCAGCGGCACCCCAGACTGGGATCTAGAGCAATGCCGTCCCTCCCCGGGCGTGACCACAAGGTGCTTTCTGTCATTTCCGTAACCCCCAGATCCCAGTCTCACCCTGAGAACAACACCAGACAAATCCCAATAGGGGCGCGTCCTAAACAGACCTCCCCAGTCCCCACGCGGCTGTCAAGGCTGCAAACACAAGGAAAACCTGAGAAAACGACACAGCCAAGAGGAGCCTCAGGAGAACGACCGTGAAATGCAACCTGGAGTGTGGGCGAGGCAGGGCCCCAGCCCAGGGCCGGGCCAGGCGCACTGACGAAGGGAGACCGTGTGGGGGGACGCAGGATCTCTGAGATAGCTCCCAATTTTTCTGTGAATCTGGTCTTTTTCACAAAATAAAGTCCACTAAAGTTGAAAAAAGGAAAGAAATGAAATGAGGATAAATACCAACAGGTGTTCATCCTGGCAAATGGAAATTCAGGTATCGATGACATTATTCTTTGCTCTCTAGGATTTTGGAAATAAGAAAATCCAGCAGTTCACAAATCAGACCTTTTGCTGCAGGAACGTAACTCGAGAAAAACATTCACAAGCAAAGTCACTTCCGTTTAGAGAAACAGCGACACTGGCCCCCGCATGTGCAGCCCTCACGCCCCCCTGGCTTAGGGGCCGCGCCAAGCCCACTCGGCTGAGTCACCTGCGCGGCCCGAGAGCCACTGCCCGGTGAGGCCGCAGCCGGGCTCCCGTCCAGCTGGGTGATTTCAGAAAGGCGTCGGCAGCAAGCCCTTCTGTAGGACAGGCACGGCCCTGGGACGCCACTCACTCTCCAGGGCCTCCACTCTGCAGACGGAGCTGGGTACGAGGCGCTACCAGCACGTTCCCAACCTGCCATGGTGCAGGCAAAACGCTGCACAGGAAAACAGGCTCTGGAGTCAGAACAGGGACAGCCCGCCCAGGTCTGCCAACACGCCATCCCGAGTCACTTCCCGAGAAACAGAAAGGCAGCTCGGGGTGCTCCATTCCACGCGTCAAACAGACATGGCGCTGGCCTCGCAGGATCGGCAGACACGAGACCAAAGCAAGATTCGGGAGCAAAGCACCAGGCCCCGAGCACCGGAGAGGCTCGGGCCCGGCCGCTCTCCCGCCACGGACCCCGTTGGAGACGCCAGCGGCTGTTCTCCTGTTCACAGCAGGACCACCGGGACCACGCTGTCGCCCCATGTCATCCCAAACTGCCAAAAGTGTTACCAGGCAAACACAAAACTCCAAATGTTTTCACCTGGTGACAGACAGACAGAAATCACTGCCCACGGTAAATAGAACTCTCTCCGAAATATCACAGAAACATTCTGGAAAAGTCAAGTCTTGAAGTCGTGCTTCGGACCCATTTACGCAGAAGGCGCCAGGGTGAGCTTCTCACCAGCTCTCCACTGAGCAGCAACCACAGGAGGTGAGGAGAGAGGACGCCCCGGCCCCCCACTCCCAAGGGCCCCTGGACCCAGACTTACATTTTGGCCAGATCCCCAGGCGCCGGCACTGCCGAACCCACGCATCACCCTGGCGGTTCATGCCCGCTCTGGGGGCCATTCCTGAAACATCGTGTGGGCGGGGAGCTCTCACAGGCGCGCCAAGAGCAGGAGCTTCAGCAACGCCTGGGCTGAACTTGGTGCCACCTCCCAGCTGCAACCCAGTGTGAAACCCGTTTCTGCAAAGCGCAGGCACGGCCCGCCGGCCCACCACACGGGGCAGCGCCCGCAGCTTCCGGGGCCCTGCCACCCAAGGGCTACTTGTTTATTCAAATCAGGCAAGTTTCCCAAGGAAGACACCACCGGCACCGAACCCCATAATGCAGAGGCCGGCAGGGACACCAGCATCCGGCCGTGTGAGCGCAGGCTCTGGAGAAGCTGAGGGGCGCAGGAGCCTGGGGTGGGGGGCCGAGCCCCAGAACAGCTGGGGCTGCAGGCGACGAAGGGCAGGCCTGTGCCCTTCCGGACCAGATCCGGAGCGGTGCAGCACAGACAGAGGGTCTGCCCTGCCAGAGCACCGCAGAAACTGAGCTGACACCGCCCCTGCCTGCGCCCAAGACCAAGTCAAAGGGAATTCGAAAACAAGTCCGGAAAATTCCCACGATGCTGAGTCAAACCGCCGCCACAGCACTTTCTGGAGCAAGAGGACCCATGCCCGCGGCGGGGGCAGGGTGGGAGCAGCAGCGCAGCCGTGGCGGGTGCTGTAACTGAACATACGCTAGACTGCAGCGACACAAACACCCGTGGACAGACACGCATCAGCCTTCCAAAGAAGGGCAAGCAGAGAAACCAACAGCAAGATGCGAGACCTAAACCCAACTCTACTTGTAATTTCTTTGATCACCGTCAAATGTAAACAGATTCACACTCTGGTTAAAGAACCAAGATTTGTAGAACAAATGAAGACCACCACCCAACTATGTTCTTTATGAGGTGCACCTAAAAAATACAGACAGGAGGGTAAGAAGCATATACCTTGCAAACACTGATCATAAGAAAGCAGGAGTGGCTATGTAAATGAGAAGTGAGATTTGACACGAAGACTATGAATAGAAATAAAGAGGAGCATTTCAGAACAGTGGAAGGGTCCACACATCAGGAAGACACAGTGACACAAAATAAAAAATGTATCTCCTATGTAATAAAAGGGCTTCAAAATAGAATAAGTAGTCAGATTACATTCTGATTAAAGGAATAATGACACAGCCATCATTATAGCTGGAAATGTCAGTACTCTTCTCTCAAAAACTTACAGAAGAGACCAGAAAATCTGTGAGGACAAGGGTGATTTGAACAAAATCTACCAGCTGATTCGAACTGAAATTTACATGTTCAAGTGTGTGGAGAACATTCATCAAGATAGACCACATGCTGGGCCATAAAGCAAGTCTCAGTGAGTCTCAAAAGACAAAACTCATACAGAGCCATGTTCTCCAACCACAACAGTTAGAAATCATTGAGCAAGTTTCCCAAATATCTGGGAATCAAGCAACATACTTCTACATAAAAATGAGTCAAAGAAATTGCAAGTAAAACACAAAAATATGTTGAACCAAATGACAAAAACAAAACACACCAGAATTTATGGGGTGCAGTGCAGAACAGTACTTAGGGTGACAGTTGTTGCTCAAACATTAAGACTGGAAAAGTCTGAAATCAATGAACTAAGGTTATACCCCAAGGAGCTAGGGAGGGCAAAGAAGACCCAACGCAAGCAGAAACAAGTAACAGAGAAATAGTGGCGTAAGAAAAGAAAACCGGCAAGTCCAAAGTGGTTTAAAGTATCAACAAAGGGGACAAGCCCCAACCTAGACTGACCAGGGAAAACGAGGGGCACAGACCCAAGGCGTCAGCGTGGAAGAGGGGTGCTGGGGATGACTGGAGTCAGAGGCTAGCGACAGGAAAGCGGGACTCTTACGGGCACTGCACGTCAAATCCAAGAACACAGACAACACGGTAAGCTCCTTAAAAAAGAATACAAATTAGGGCCTCCCTGGTGGCACGGTGGTTGAGCGCTGCACTGTGGAGCTGTCGGCAGCAGCGACACGAGTTCGACGCCCCGCCGGGGAGAGTCCCACATGGTGCGGCAGACCTCTCCTGCCTCGCCCGCTGCTCCCCTCAGCAGTGTGTTTCTGATCTGTCTGTTCTGCTCCCCACTCTGTCTCTGGTGAACCCTCTCGCCGCCCCACACCTCTGGCCTGTACCCCAGCTTGTATGCATAAATAAATTTTTTTCAAAAAGAGTTAAACAACGATTTTTAAAAAATACAAATTATTGGGCCTCCGTGGAGGTGCAACGGGTTAAGCGCAGCGCTGTGGAGCTGTTGGCAGCTACGTCGCAACTGCAGCATGAGTTTAATTCCCGGCCAGGGAGCTTCCCACAGGGCACAGCAGACCTCTCCTGTCTCCCGCTGCTCCCCTCAGCAGTGGATTTCAGCTGATCTGCCTGTTCTGCTCCCCACTGTGTCTCGGTGAACCCTCTCGCCGCCCCACGCCTCTGGCCTGCACCCCAGCATTGCATGCATGCATAAATAAATCTTTAAAAAAACCCACAAATTACCAAAAGTAATACTAAAAGGGAAACTTGAACAGCCTATACCTATCACACGAAACGAATCGTCAACTCAACAGATCTGGGGTTTCCTACAAGGAAAACTCTATGCCCAGGCGAATTTCATCGAACATCTAAGGGATAAATAATACCAATCGCAGACAAACTCAGAAAGAAGGGGAACGGGGGCAGTTCACAAGAAATTTTATGAAGTCAAGTATGTTCTTGCTATCACAGCCAAGTGAGGGCACTGCAAGAAAGCAAGCCTGCAGACCGCGTCTCTCGCGAACACAGACGCACGCATGCCGAAAAGCATTTAATAAATCAGCTCCGGCAACATGGGAAAGAGCGACCCGCGCAACACAGGGAGGGTGTCGGGCAGAGCCGGGCCACGTGGTGTGCACTTGACCGCCGAACAAAGAAATTCTCAATGGTCACCTTCGCGGACACAGAAAAAGAATGTGCTGGAACTCAGCAAACGTGGCAGAGACGCAGCGAGCAGCAGAGCTGGGCTGCCTCAGCCTGACGGAGGGCGGCGGGAGGGCCGAGGGCGACGCACACCTCCACAGCCAAGACGGGAGCGGGCGCTTCCACTTTCTAAACACACGCTGGGCATCTAAGCAGAGCAGTCAAGCCAGACAAACTAAAGGCATCGGTCAGAAAGGAAGACGCACAGCTGTCTTCGTTCAACAACATGACCCAGAAAATTCTAAGGCATCTACCAGGTAAGAGAACTAATCAATGAGCTTAGGGAGGTTGCAGGACATAACGTTAACACAGAAAATGCAGTTAGGTTCCTCCATCCTAGCAGCAAACGAGCCAGCCCCGTAGGCGCAGACCAAGGCCGCCGCCTGCGGGGCGGGCAAGAGCCTGTGAGTGCTGGCAGGCGGCCCACAGCGGGCACCCCATTCTTCTGTTGGTTTATTTTTAACCAACCCTTTGCGAGAGCCATTCCTAGGCGCGGCCATGGAAAAACAGCCCAAGGGCTGGCCCTGGCCCCCGGCCGAGGCGGAGTCTGGAAACAGACCCTCCCTCACCCAGTCAGCCACACAATGATCCGCATGGAAAGGTTCACAGCAGCTCTACCCCGGACAGCTCTGGGCTGGCCACGGCCAGTGTCCACGGGCAGGAGACCGGGAGAGCGAGCAGCCCAGCGTACCACGCACACCGCTCGGCAGTGAGAACTGCGGCTCCGCAGCGACACGGCTGGGCGCAGGGGCCGTGCACCGAGGCAGCCCTGCCGACGCTGCGAGCCTCGCCCGTGGGGACAGGGTCATGCGGCCGTCAGCGTGGGTGGGAGCAGGGAGGACCAGAGGTACGCTCTGGGCCGCGGGAAGTGCCCTGCGTCTCCACAGGGTGGTAACGCTTCAGGTCTTCCATTTCACTCTATGGTAACTGTGCCTCCAAAACACAGCAAAATAATAAGATGTTTAAAAAACTTAACGTATGCAGTTCTTGAACTCCAGAGAGCCTCGGCTGGCCTTCAGTGGTAAAGTAACAAGGCTGACGGCTTCTCTCACAAGCATTACCGTTAGCGCTGTGGGGGGGGGGGGGGGTCAGGGGGTCAGGACTCAGTGCTGAGATGCAGAACACTCCTTCAGGGCGCTATAGCAAATCTGTTACAAAGTTTAGTGGGAAAAAGAAAAAGGGCCCTAACTTTAAAAAGAGATACAAAACAGTTGAAAGACTGGCAGGAAAGGTCCACCAAGTCAGCAGGAATTATGGGCTGGGTGACAGGATTAGGGCAAACACCAGCTACTCCTGTTAGAAGGCTCCTCTGCGCGTTGCTTCGCCTGTGCAGTGCGCTCAGCCTTTGTAAGGAAGCTCACAAGGAGGGCGTGAAACCCGGCGCAGCACCGAGAGCCCCCACCCTCACCGAAGGAGTTCTGCCATGCTGCAGGATAGGAATTACTATCATCCCTTTTTAATCTGCACAACAATTCTCAAAGGCAGGTACTATTATTATCTTTATTTAAAAGACAAGAAACTAAGACCCAGAGAGGTTACCTAATTTCCCCACAGCTAATAATTAGTGGAGCCTGGATGTGAACGGCCTCGGAGGCAGCTCCCCCGAGGCCAGGTCTGCAGCGGGCAGCGTGCTGGGCAGTGGGCTTCCCTGGGGCCTGCAGCTCTCGCCACAATAAGCACATCAGGCCCGGCCTGCAGGCAAGCCATTCAACAGTCAGGGGCAATCTCGTCTGATAAATCTGAAAAGAAACCGACCTGTGGATGGCTGGGCACACGCACTGAGGAGGCCCCGAGTGCGAGCCCCAAGCTGCCTCCCACTGCCCAAACACCTGTGTCCCCAGGAGCTTTCGACACCCCCGGAAAGTGAGTTCAAGGCTTTCAGTCTTTGCATTCTATAAACTCATCCTTTATTTCCACTGCGATCGTTTGTGAAAAGTGAAATCATGATTTGCTTACTTAATATGAAATCCCTTGATTTTCTTTGCTCTGTGGTCAGGCACAGATGAGACGGCACTGCCTGAGACAGAAGCGCGCCAGACAAACGCGCACATTCCTCCGGCCATTACACCTCAAGCGCATGAACTCCTGCTCCGGACCGGGCCAGGGGAGGGGCCCGCCGAGCCGCAGCGCAGGCTCCCGCTCTTCTCTGCTGACTCCGGGACCGAGCCACGAGCGTGCTGGCTCTCAGCAGGCCTCCCGCCCGGCTGGTAAGGACGCACTTTCTCAGGCCCGCTCTCAGCTGCTGAGTCCGAAACTCTGGGGTGGGGGCCTGGATCCTGGGCCAAGGCGCCAGCAGAGATGCTCACGCAGATTTGGGGCGCCGCTGTGGCCCAGCTCACGCAGGTGCTGCTGAGCGGCACATTCCCCGAGACTCCCCGCAGAGAGGTGGCCCTAACTCTCCTGACCACTTTCTAAGAAAGACTTTCCCAAAGCGTCATCAAAAAATAAGCCCTAACCTGTGAAGAATGCTTTCAACAAACTATTTTGGCCCCCTTTCAAAGATTTGTTACTTACGAGAGGAGTAAAAGGATTTCTGAGGCCGCACAAGCAAATTCTCATCGATCCCAGAATTAAAAGGGCCCTGGAGGTGAGACCAAGTGCAAGGCAGCCCCTGCCCCACAGCGCCCCTCCACCACCCTCTCCCCACGGCAGGGGGCTTGAGGGCTTCGAAATCCCACTTAAAAATGTATCATTTTTCTTTCCATCTAAAGGACAAGTGTTTGGGCTGTGTTCAGCAGAAAAACAGAACAAGCTACCAGGAAGATAACATAGTCAGGTGTTGCTATTTCTGAAACAGAAAAATCATTTCATTGTTTTCTAAATCATAGCATGCCTTGTTAACATGACTGCCGGGCTGTGAAAGTGCTCGTGCTTTTTATTTTAAATATTTTTCTCGAAGAATCACACAAAATGAGAAATGAGAAAGAGGAAATTATCACAAACATCCAGAATGTCCAGAATTGTAAGATTTTTGCACAACTCTAATAAGTTAATTTTGAAGCCTGAATGTAAGGAATGTGTATTAAAATCAGAAATTACAAAACTGACCTAAGACCAGGCAGCACAGCTCGGCGACGGAGTGACCGCTGGGCAGACTGCGGGCCCGGCCGGCCCCGGAGCTCGGTGTGTGAGCAAGGAGCCCGCTGACGCTGCCCGCCACCCCCTCACCTGCCTCCAGGCCCCCACCTGTACTGGGGCAGTACACAGCACCTGCTTCATGCTTTTTAACACGGATAAGAGCTAACTTGTCTTTCCTCAAAATCACAGATTCAGAATTTCCTAAAGGAAAATATCTTGACCCATGAGACCAAAAGTCTAAAAGACGCAAAATCCATAGAAAATAGCAAAGCTGTTGTCAAAAACCTTACATCAACCCATAGAGAAAAAAGCTTCAGGCCCTCAGGGTTTTACAAGTGAAGCAACTGATTCTTCAAGAACAGATGACTTGAATGCTAAACCATTCAGAGACTAAAGTCGAAAGGCTACCAAACTCTGATCAAGTTAACATCACACTGATGTCAACACACAACAAACACAAAGAACTACAGTTCAATCTCACTATGGATTAATGAGAAGCAAAAATTCTAAATGAAAAAGCAGCAAGTAAAATTCAGCAGTATGTTAATTTTTAATTTCAGTTACACAGATGGTTCTCTCTATCAGTTTGATATTAGGAGACCTACTGAAACAATCTGTCACATACATAAAACAAAAGAAAAAAATCACAGGGTCATCAACCATGGGTGTCTTAAAAAAAAGAGTCGACAAACTCCAACATCCAATAAATGAAGAACAGATTATGTCCCAGTTAAAATGCCTGCGGCCAAAGTTCATACTACACCTAGTAGTGAAGCACTATTTCAGGCCGCTACGCAGTCAGGGGCGCCTAGAAGCAGAGACACTGCCAGAAACACCTACAAGGAGAAGACATGTGCATCAAAGAGCGCAAAAGACGACCTGTACTAGGAAAACCCAAGAAGCTCACCGGAAAAAGGAGTCAGTCAGTCAGTCAGTAAGAGACTCCTACAATGTGACCAGATCATCAAAGTGACCTCTACCTAGCTGTATATAACGCATTTCTCCTATATTTAAACAACTCAACCCCGGAGCAACACAAAAGAGCACAGGCACACCCAGAAACAGACCCAGCGGGAAGGGCCTGCACGGCAGGCCACGGCCCCCACGAGCTGTGGAAGGCAACGCCCCGGTGTTAACAAAACTGTTGAAATGTCCAATTCCTCCCTGAAGGATTTATGAAGTCCCAACCAATCCCAATCAAATCCCAAGATTTTGGGAGAGTCTGAGAGACAGTTCCGAAGTTTATCTCAAACAGCGGTTCTCGACTGGGTGCACGAACGCCCTGGAAGGCCCGCACCTGCCGCCACCACGCTCCCGCCACCCCTCGAGGCTCTAACTTAACTGGCCTGCGGTGGGGCTCAGGCTGCAGTTTCTGAAAACGCCAGGTAATTCCGACATGCAGACGGGCTGAGGAACCACACATCTGGAGAGACTCTTTCAAGAACAGCAAGGAGATACTGAACTCCCGAACGGGACGACGGGATCTGTCTCAGCACACGCTGAAGCCGCTGCACGGGGTGGGGGTGGGGGTGCCTGTCTCTGACCCCAGGAGCAAAGATCGAGGAAGCAAAAGACAAAAGAAAGAGTTCAGAATTAAATCCCCACCTTGTATCTTTGAAAGCTGAATAAAACATACCAAAAATGGCCTACACATCAGTGGGGGTGTGGGGGAACTGGATTACCAGTATCTGTTAAGCAAATGGTACTAGGATTACTGGGATTACTGTCACCTGGAATATTATCCCATGTCTAGATCTCTGTATCTAGATAAGAATTCAGGGGTATCTCACGCTAAATCAAAATAAATTCTATAAGACCCAAGCTATAATGGGAAAAAATACAGGAAAGTAATTTCATAGCTTTAGAGCAGAAAAAGCACTTCTTAATGTGAGCAAACGCCATCAAGGTAAAAACGGATCAATCTTCTGTAGAAGCTACGAACACCCGTTTGGTAGGAACAGTCCCCGCACTGTAATCTACGCGGCCACACTCCTGGTGAAACAGGCTTTTCAGCCGACAAGAGGGAGGGAGACCGAACTTGATGAAAAAACTTAAACCACTACTCTACAAAGATTATTGAGAGAAATAACGCAACAGAAAAAGGGACAGAGAATACACGCAAGCAGCAAAACAAATGTTCACGAGCTCGGGAAAAGACGCTGTCCGAGGTGATCGCCTGAGAGAGCAGCGGGCGAGGGAAGGGCACTCTGCTCTGTGGTTCAGGGGCCCTCACTGCAGTAAGCGTGGGGAGCCCCGGGCTTTCAGAGGGCTTGGCAGCATCTGTGGTTATTAAGTATGTCACTGTCCTTTAATCCAGAAAATCCACTTCCAGGAATTGATCCAGCAGGTGCAACCCCTTGGCCATACAAAGACGCCCACACAAACCAGGACCCACACAAACCAGGACTGCCGGACCGGCACAGGGCGTGCACCCAGCAGGGGAGACGCGCGGCAGGCAGGAAGTCTGTGCACAGCGGGCGAGCCCGCATGGAGCCCCCGCCAGCGCACAGGGCGAGCGCGGGGGAGACGCCTGCACACAGCCTGGCGCACGCACATCGTCTCAGGCAAGGTGGGCAAGAAAAGGCAGTTGCCTTCGGTGAGGTGATTTGGAAGAACCAAAGGTCAAGAGTTAAGGAGGTTAACTCTTCAGTTCTCAGTGCTGTTTTCGGGGTGGGAGGCGGGGGGTGGGGGGAGGGCCACTGCGACCACGTGCGCGGTTTACTTTCTAAAAGCAAAACTCTGATGTGGCGACCCAAGAGGCCCAGGATGCAGCGCCACGCACACCAGGGCACCTCCCGCAGGCTGTGCACCGAGGCAAGTCCAGAGCCACCCAGACATTCCATCAGGAGTCGCTGAATTCGGCGCGCCCCAGGCCGCAGCGAGCAGCGGGCGTGTCGCGCAGCCCACCCGGCGCTAAGGCGCGAGTGTTCACGCAGGGCTGCAGAAGGGGCACGCTGTGGGGGGTGGGGGATGCTCTCCTCCATGTGACTTTATAGGAAATACGGATTTCCTTCACGATAATCTTAAAAACGAAGTCACCTTTTCAAGGTCCCCCGCCCCTCCGCACCCTGATCAGAGCAGCTTAAAGCGCACTTCACTCTCACCTGCCACCACCCCATCCCGCTCCGCGCACCAGCCCTGCCACCTGCCCAGCGGCCTCTCTGAGGACAGAGGCAGCGCCGCACCTCAGGTGCTCACTCCCCTCACGGGGACACCGCTGTGCTGCCCGAGGGAAGATCACCGTGTGATGGGTGTGCAGGGAGCGCGCAGCGGGGCGACGGCAGGAAGCTCCCCAGACCAAAGCCAAACCAGCCAAACCACCGATTCCAACAAACGCCAAAAACCCTAGAAATTAACAGATTCCAAAGAGTCCTAGCAACTGACTGAAAAATGGGTCGTCAAGGTTCTGAAAAATAACCTCTGAAACACGAGGACACACAGGAGGTCCCCGAAATGGAACACTCAGTGACACTTCACGAAAGCTGCTGCTCCCCCCGAGACCAAGCCCGCCCGTGAGGAGTGCGCATCCAGCGGCTCACCAAGCCCAAAGACTAAGGCTGTCGGCCAGTTACTCTGTTTCCACAGGGACACGGGCGTCTGTGGCGGGCCGTGGGGGCCGGCGCCGCGCGGCTGGCAGCTTGCGAGCTGCACTCCACGGGCGCACACTGCCCAGTGTGGCCCACGTTTTAGAGAAACGTCCTCAGGGCCCTCAATGTTTTCAGATGACTCAACTCTAAGACCAAAAGCGCAAGGCTCTTGCCGCCGCTTCTGCGCGTGATCTACATTCTCCCAAGTGAGTGCCCTCGTGGCTGCACCTGCGGAGGGCGCGGAGGAACAGCGCCTGCGCGCCTCACCGTCCGAGCCGAGCCCAGGCGCGCCACGCACAGGCCACGCACGGGCCCTCTGCAGGCAGCAGGCGCGTGGCACTCAAGTCCACAGTCCCCTCTGCTAGTGTTCCAAAGCGATAAAGGCAATTTTAATGCTTCACTTTTATTTCTTAACTTTTTAACAGAGCTCTCCCAACCTAGGCGAGTCAGCTTTAATGCCGGCGCTGACTTGCTGGGAATCTCTCTCTACTCTTAATCCTCCCTTTTCTTTATCTGGCACAAATCACATCCACAGAGCAGTTCAAGCTGTTTTCTGCATTCTGGAATTTGCTGTGCCAAACGTGCCCACAGCGGGGTTGGCCTACACCCTCTACCCCGCCAGCTTCCTCTTTCTCAGCTGCCTCATCAGTCTTGGCATTTGCCTGCCCTATTCCCCAGGCTCAGCCCCTGCTCTCGTGGCCAGCGGTGGGGCTGGTGGCCACAGAGCCCAGAGGCAGCCCCAGCCCCGAGTCAGGCGCTCCGGGTGATGCTCCTGCACCTACTTCCGGGCCCTGGCCCTGCCGCCCCTGTGCTGTGGGCCGCGGCAGCAGCCCAGGAGCAAGTGGAGACCAACGAGAGAAGTTTTGCCCACTGGTCGTGAAGGGCGAGCTGGGTAAGAGAGGGCAGAGCCGCCGCTGCGGACTCACTGACGCCCGGGAAGTCGATTCCCAGCAAAGCTGTCTCTTTCAGCCATGTGGCGGTATTCCCACCCTCTTCCACGGCGGCAGGAAACGGGCGA
Organism: Scalopus aquaticus; assembly: GCA_004024925.1. Classification (NCBI taxonomy): domain Eukaryota; kingdom Metazoa; phylum Chordata; class Mammalia; order Eulipotyphla; family Talpidae; genus Scalopus; species Scalopus aquaticus. The sequence goes on along the minus strand of PVIJ01002991.1, from coordinate 43,751 downwards.
TCAGGCCAGCTGAGCTCGCTCTTTTCAGTGGCCTGAGAGAGCCACCCCACACATGGCTTCTCCGAGAGCACCACCTCCAAGCACGGGCAGAGACCTGCAGCCCAGGAGGAAGGGCTCCGGACACCAAACCTGAGTCTTCAAGACTGGGGGCAGGAGGAGCGCCTCCTGGGGGACAGAACGCACTGGTCACCCAGCCTGCGGCACGACCGGCGGGGAGAGCCCCGTGCCGGGAAGCACAAGACACCCCGAGTCCCTTACCTTGGTCATGCCTCCTGCCTGCGCCGTGTTCAGTCCCCCGTGACCAGTGATCTGCGGGGACACCTGCGTCAACGTCTCGGCCAGCACGCTGCTCGTGGCGCCTTGCATGGCGGGGGCGGGGTACGGCATTCCGGCTCCCCTTCCTCTGCCGGCAGTGCCAAGAGATCCGTTCATGACTTGCGCTGGTCCTGGCTGGGGCTGGTTCATGAGACTATGGCCAGAGCTACTACTGAGGAGGCCGGGGTGGGCCTGGTTGAAGCTGGGGTTCATGCAGATGCCGGGGCCCGTCTGCGACGTGGCAGGGCTGCTGGTCACCAGCCCCACCTGCTTTTGTGCTTGAGGATTCAGTGCTTGGGAAGCGGGGGGAGTGGGCCCCGAGGTGCTGGCCGCCTGTTTGGGCAGGCTGGGTGCTGAGGAATCTCCCTGGCTCAGAGGGCTCTTGCCCATGGCACCCAGGCTGGCCAAGTTCGCACTGTTCGGCTGCCCGGGGGCCTGGCCACCCAGGCCCGGCGGCACGGGGCTGCTGGCGCTCACATTCCCGAGTCCCGGGTTGATGCTCGAGCCGCTGCCGCCCCGCAGAAGCTCCGACAGTTGTTTATGTTTGGAGGCAGCATCTGGAACAAGGTTCCCGCTGTTTAAAAGGCCTAACTCTCCTCCGTTGGGAATCAGCTCATCAGGAAGATCATTTTCCAAGTCAAACAATGATCCAAAATCTAGAAATTAAACAGAAATGGAAATGAGAAACCCAGCACCACGACAGCGCGCCCACTGTCTGCCACGTGCGACTCGGACTTTCACCCGAAGGGCACAGGCCCAGGCCCTCTCGTGTCTTCCGGGTCGTGGCAAAGTGCTCTGACAGTTCACTTAGAAGAATAAAATGCAGAACCACTTTCAAATTCCGAAGATGGAAAAGTCAAACACAGATTAGCGGAGAGTCAGGCCTACGAGATGTTATCATTACTCTAAAACAGTAACTGGGCAGCGTGGTGTAGGGGCAAACGCTGATCCACCGATTGAAAAAAGCAACAAAAGGAAGTCAAAAAATTCTCAAAATTGTAACATTAAAACACATGTAAAAAAGTAACTGGGCCTCAGATAAACAGTGATTTAAGGGAAGTAAAGTTCAACCTTAAGTGATTACGTAATAAAAGGTAAACTATCTAGGAAGCCAGCCCTAACAGAAATGCGACGTCTCAAAGCGTTGAAGCTGCAGGAAATAGCCAAGACGTATACAGACACTAAAAATAGTCAAAAGTAAAAGAAAACGGGAGCCTGAAAGATACTCGCTTCATCCGAAAGGGATCTGTGTCGACCACACGCAGACGAGAAGCAGGCCGGCTCCTGCGCGCAAATGCTCAAGCACGCGGCACCGGGCGCGGCAGAGAAACCAGCCACGCCGGTGCCCACACAGAACCAGTGCGGCGCCTCCCCCAGGCCCCTCAAGACACCGCTGCTCATCTCCGCTCCCGCACGGCCGTCACTCACCCCACACCACCTGCAGGAGGAAAGGTGCCAGCAGAGGCAGTTTGGCCTAGTGGTCACAGCTGCCAACCCCCGACCGCCGGCCTCAGGCCCCAGCCCTGCGGCTAGCCACCACTTACCAGCTGTGTGACCCTGCGTGACATTTTTAGACTTTCTGTGCTTGTTTTCTCATCTGGAAATCGGGGTGACAATGGCTACGACCGGTCACAGGGTGGCTGTGAGGGCCAAGTGAATTACTAAATGGGCAGCACTTAGAACAAACACGCCTGTGGTAAAAGTATTCAGCAAGTACTAAATGCTTGGAAACGACCAGCGGCTGTTACTGTTTTCCGCTAACAGAAGGCCTAATAAATGGCTGCAGAACACGAAACACTGCACGCCGATCAGAGCACTCACGGGCGGCAGAGCTGCAGGAGAGCGTGCCGTGTGAAGACGCGCAGATGGACATGGGCGGGCAGAGCCGGCCCCTGGCGGGGGCCGGACAGCAGCAGCCGAAGCAGACTGTGCAGGGAAGGGCGGTGGGCAGTGTGCGGGCCTTTCTCCTTCCAGCCGCCCATTTTTGGAAGATTAAGAACTTTCTTCTCCATGGAAGCAGACTGTAATGACTGCGTACCCTGGTCCCCCCCACCCCCGGCCCGTTACTGGCCGCCTAGGAGGTCCCCCAAAGGAAGGCAACACCCTCTCCACCACTGGCACCAGCGTGAAGGGGTCACGCTCCACAATCATGTCCCCCAGCAGGTGACACCGTCCTAGTCCAGGGGGTCACCGGCATGCTGGTCCCATAGTTCTGGAAAAGGTTTTCTTGCCTCACAGTAAGGGGCACTCAGAAAGAAACCTCCCTGTTCTTCATCACACTGTCACAGAACTGTGCCGACTGTCCTCAGCCACATGAGACGCCACTCACACCCGAAGGGTGGTTGGAGCCAAGCTCATGAACACCTGGGTTCTCGAAGCCGCCGCGGAGGCGAGCCACCCAGCCCCGGAGGTCCCCCAGGCAGCACCGGCGGGAACCTGTCTCCAGCACACGTGCTGTGCGGGCGCCCGCCCACTTCTCGCGCCTTCTTCCCGCGGCGCCTCCTCGTGACCCCCGCCCGGATGCGCGCGGCCCTGCAGACCTCCCACAGGCCTGTGCAGGGCCGGCCGGTGCCTCCGGCAGCCTCCAAAGCGCCCTGCCCCACACACCTCATGCGCACGCCTGCTCCTCGCGGCCTGACGGCGGGGGTGGGCCCGCTCGCTCGCACGCTGTTCTGCGGGACCCGCGCGAGGAAGCTGCAGAAGGGATGACCCTTTCCTCCCAGTTCTTCTTCAAGTGTAGGAGGAGAAGACCCTTCTACACAGCCGTGCCTCGTAAAACCACACAGCCCGGCCTCAAATTCTGCCCCCACCCCGACGTTCGCTCCATCTACCCTCCGACGATCCCACTGTGGATGCAGGGCTGCCCTCAGCGGCCATGTGTCTCCCCGCTTCGGGCTACAAAGCTTCCTCAGCTTTGTCTCACATCTGACATTTGGCTGTCTTGTGGTGCACCCCTCAGTTTGGGGTTGTTTCCCCAAGGTCACAGAGCACGTAAGCGTGAGGAGACAGCGGGACCCAGGCCTGGCACGGCAGACGCCCTGGGGCCAGCGGGCGCCGGCCCGCAGCCGTCCTGCGCCGAGCTGCCTGCATCTGGAGGGTCGCGCAGGTCTCCAGATGGAAAAATCACTCAGAAAGTCCAAACCACCTCCCCCCAACACAACTCAGGTCTCGTCACCGCTCTGTGCACAGGCCCGCACCCACTACTCAGTGGTCTTCTGAGCGAGGCCTCTTCTCCGGGACACACTGGCCTGCGAGCATGAAGACGAGCCTGCGCCCGACCCGGCTGGCCGCTGCGACGGGGCCACGTGCTCCCCACTTGCTCCGGGAGGGGCCGAGCGCGCCACACTCCGCAGCGAGGCGCCGCCGCCCGCGCTCCCCGCTCCTGTGCTCCTGTGTTCCCGAGCGCGCTGCCCGGGAGGACGGTGGGGCCCACGCGGAGCACAGAGCCCAGTGCCACGGCGGGACCAGCGTCAGGACCGCTGGCTCCACGTGCGAACTGGACAAGGAAAAAGAAGCTGGACGTGCAACGCCGGAGTTCAGGTGCTGGCCGAGTCAGCTGTCCCACGTCCCTGGGCCGCGAGCGTCTCACGCCCTCATCGTGAACAAGGGATTTCTTACCTGCAGAAACTCACCCCACCTCTCACTGTCAAACGTGCCCGTTTTCTTGTATGGTCTAAGGTTATAGCACACGCGCGCGTGCACACACACTCACGCATACACGAGACTGTGCAGGGCGCTGCGTCTTGGGCACATGCACGTACTTTGGCTTATGTCTCTCACTGGTCTGCCACACTTGTTCACCTTGACTGTATTTTCCTCATTCTGCTTCAGCCCAAACACACGTCACAGCTGCTGGGACACAGGCAGGGTTGACAAGCTCTGCTTATGTCCTCACCCGCCAGCCAAAACACCTACGATCACGCACGCAGCCAATACATAAGGTGTGGCTTTTCAGATGGCAGACAGGTCACGTGGGGCTGTGGAAGGCACATCAAGAGCCATACGCCATCTCGCCATCACAGCCACCAGGCCCTAGTTAAAAAATGACGGAGCCAGGATATTGCGACATGACACAGCCCTGCTTTCTACACCGAGTGTCCCAACGCTCGGGTTGAGCAACACCAATCCGAATCATCGGAAGCCCCTAAGATTCAAGATTGACACCACCACTTCCCATGCCAGCTAAGTCGTCGTGGCTCCCTCACTCCCCCACCACAAGTCACCAGGGGACCCAGGAGGGGGCAAAGCTGAGGCTGGGCCTCGTGGGCTTAACAGGTGAGTTTCCCAGGAAACAGCCAACAGCAACAGCTGGCTCCATGTCTGCAGCCAGGAACAGAAATCCTCTTGCTTTGGGGGGTTCCCGGCCACCAACTCAGAGTCCGCCCACTTCATCAAGCTGATCTGAAAGACCACCAGCCGCCAGCTCCCCGTGGCGGACACAGGCACTGCTGCTGCTGGGCATGTCCGTGAGCAGGACCGGGTCGCTGCACCCCGGGTCAACTCTGTCTCACCTCCCCCCAGGTGGCCGGCGTGCCGCACGGTGCCAGGCAGCTCGGCCACTCTTACCCATCACTACCAGCAGCCGGCACATCACCTTAAGCAGGCACTCGGCCGCCGCAGGTGCTCGGAGAGACAACTGCACTTCCCTGAACTAAACCTCTGGTAAGTGCTGGCTCCATCTGCCCAGCCAGGAACAGTTTTAAACAGTTGTGCTTGAAAAAAATTTTGAACTCACCAGCTAAACAAATAACCCAGAAAACATCTTTCCTTAGGTTTCCAGTCTCTCCTTTCTGTCATAACACTTTATTTTCCCCTTTCAATTGCATTTGGAGCCCCAAAATCTCTATATGGGCAGAACTACTTTTTATGTCATAGCAAGTGCAAATCTGTTTCCCAATCACACCTGTTACCTGCCTGGTGAATTTCTCTTTATCCTACTGACACAGGACCGACCCCCAGTGCTTACCATAAATGCTAGCACCCCTTCACCCCTCAAAAAACATCTGCAGGCAGGAGGGAATGAATTACAAAGAGTGCTGAGACAGAGGATACATAATGTCAATTTTAACAAGTTACTGGTTAAGCCAAAGCCATGAAGACCCTACTTATCACTACCTTCTCAAACCGGAAACAAAGAGAACCATATTCAGCCAGGAATCCTCTTGAAGTGTTACACTGTGCCAGCCTTCCTTTCCATGCCTCCTCCTTCTGGGGGTCAGGCAGCCCCCTTCAGCAGCCTGGCCCCCCACGCACAGACGCAGGCAGGAGGGCACGAGCACAAGGAGAAGTGGTCACAGGAGAACCAAACTCCAAGAGCGCAGGTGCAGGGGTGTTCCTGCTTCTCTATTCCAAGCACACCCCCCACGGGTGCCTTCTCTTCCCCCCTCACCCCTACTTCTCTCCACAGTCCTCACTCAATACCTGTGAACAAAGTCTGTGTTCTTTAAATTCTGTTCATAATTTCTTTAGATCTTCTTTACCATTACTCCGACTAACTCAAATACTCAGAATCTCTCAAAACCTAAGAACCTTTCTTTATGCACCGGACAAACTTACAAATATAACTTTTAATTCCTAAGTCAAGCTGGATACAAAAACAAATGCGGCTCAGCAGCGGCAATGTGTTCTCCACAAACTCGCATCGCAAGCGGAGGACGCTGCAGCCCAGCAGACACACGCACAGGCTGCTCAGCCCCAGGCGGCCCTCGGGGGGCTTCTGGGCGCACTATCCCACATGCGCAGTCTGGGGAGAGAGGAAATACCCAGGGGCCCTAACTCGGGCCCAGCACTGCCCTTACTGCCGCACTCCCCACGCGTGCGTCCTCGGCTCTCACGTGGAAATGGAGACAGCAGCTGCCTCTGGGGTGTCCGGTGACAGTCCCCCCCGCCCCGGCTGCCACCAGGGTTGAACCAGGCAGGCATGCCAAGGCGCAGCCCCCACACCTGGCAGGACACCTGCCTCAGGGTTTTCTTGGGTAAAGCCTAATAATCTGTGACAATTCTAGTAGAATTAAAGCTCAGTTTGCTCTGAAAATTCCTGGGAATTGTGCAAATAAATAACAGAGCAAGGTTCAACAATGGTGAATTAAAATACAAAAAAAAAAAAAAAAGAAAACGGGGAAAAAAAAGCACCATTTGATTAGCATTTATGCCATTACAAGTAATTTTTATGTCAGCATTAAAACAAGTTCCCAAGAGACATCTTTCTTTTTTTACAACAATTAGGAAATAATTAAAGCAAATTCCTCAAATTGTGCGATTCAGACTGCTCTCATGGAGCTGCCCCGCCTCACCAAGAGCAGAGCAGGAGGCGCCGCTGCCTCCGGAACGGCCACCCCACCGAGCGAGGTCCTCCAGGCCCAGCGGGGGGGCGGGGGGGGGTGTCCCGGCCAGTCCGCCGCCTGCGGGCTGACTGGAGCACTCAGGCCCCAGAGATGACGCCTGGCTGAGGAAGGCAGGCGGTGGACACCAAGCTGCGCCGCGGCACGGCCACAGGCCTGTCTACGCCGACAGCCACGTGGAAGAAGGGCGCGGACAGAACCAAGACTGCAAGTCAGAAGCAGACTCTGAGCAGAGTTTCAGAGGCAAGAGCACTGAGAAGAGAAGGCAGTGAACGGGCTGTGTGGCGTCGCCGCCATGAGCTGAGAGGGCCAGCGGAGCCCTCCCCAGGGCGCAGGCACGAGGGTGCTCTTGGGAGGTCACTGTGCAGCCTCGAGGCCTGCTCACCACACAAAGCGGAGCTCACGAGGGGTGCGAAGCCCAGTGCTGTCCTCTAGCATGATGAGGGTTTTAAGACAATTCAATTTACTAAGCCCAAGTTTAAAGGCAACTCATGGGACAAATTTTCATGTCACAGAAGGATCCACTCAAAAGCGCCTGACCCAGACTGTCTGCGGTGAGGGGCGGGACACCAAGTGACGGACTACACACAACCGAGGTCCAACCGCGCCACAGAACGCGCAGTCAGTCGACAGGGAAGGGCGGGTTGGTAAAAACGCACCTGATGTAATTTTCCAGCAAGTCTACCTAGGAAAGGGAAAACTTACTTCCCACGGTAATCTACTATTAAAACTTGGGCATTTTATGTTTTTATTTTACTAGTAAAACTTGGGCACTTCCTAAAGGCGCCAAGAATCGTGACGTGGCCCGCCGGGCCTGGAGCCAAGGTGTCCTGGCTGCGGCTATGGGCGAGCAGGCTCGGCCCGTGAGCGGAGTGGGCAGCGCCGCCGCTGCAGGGCAGTCGAGACGACAGGGGAGCCTCGCGTCACGGAGCGTGCGCTTTGTACGCCCCGAAAGAACTAGACAGCCCTGACTGGACGCTCTGGCACACGGCACCGAGTCACCCGAGGCCTGGGTGGGCGGCCGGCCGGCCTTCACCCACCACGCGGCCGCCTCAGAGAAGGGCCTTCCAGGAGCTAGAAGGCCGCAGGCCCCCACGTGTCCGTCACTGTCCCCCTCAGCCCCGAGGGAGAGAAGAGCCTCACGGGACAAGGGAGACAGAAGGTGCAGCCACCGCCACGCGGCACAGACACCCAGGAACCTCGGCGGGCAGCAGGCTGCCTGGGGCAGGAAGGGCCCCTGCTCTCCACGGCTGTGGGTCCCAGAAGCACTTGGCGCTGCGACCAGCTGCCTCTCCTTCCGGCAGCCCCTGGGAAGTTGGGGGCTGAGCTAGCGTGGCCCCTGCAGACCCCCTGCCAGCATGGGTCCCAGCACGCGACTGCTCAAACCCCAGGTCCTCGGGCTCACGTGCCTGGGGTGGCGGCTGGTGGGCACAGCCCCAAGTCAGGAGTCGGGAAAGAGCCTGACAGGACTCAGAAGGGCCGAGCACAACGTCCGGCCGACGCAACGCCGTTCTGCACGGACACAGTGCGCCACGAGGCCGTGGGGAGACCGGAGGTGCCCCTGTGATGAAGACGATGTATGGCGTGAGTCCAGCTCTGACTTTCTGGGAAGGGCAGCACGGGACAGAGCAAAAAGCCCCAAGGCCACCAGGGCCTTGGGGAGCTGATTCGGGTCGGGGACGGGGCGCCACGATCTCACACTGGCCCAAACACAGGAGGTGCAACAGCACGTGATCCCCATGTGCTACGGGATATGGACGCGGGTCCACCCACTGCCCGCTGTGAGCGCCCCACTCCGGGGTGCTGACGACGGGGCGGGGAGGCGGTGCGTGGGCGAGGCTGGGGTGGGGGGAAAGCTGTACCTTCCCTCCCATTTTGCTGCAAACCTGAAACTGCTCCGAGAAGGTCTTGAAGGGGAGCGACCGCGCGCCAAGGCGGGCAGCCCGAGCGGGAGGGGCTGCACATGGGCAATGGCGTGCGCGCGAGCCTGGCGGCATCGGCAGCGGTCTCCGCGCCGCTGCCCAAGTCTGAGGTCTCGCTGCGGACTGCTCCCGCAGGGAGAGCCGACCGCTGGGTCGGGATCCGAGGCGTCCCCCGCGGACGCACAGATGACGGGCTGCACCTCGGAGCGCAAGCAGGGAGGCCCGGTGGCGCGGCGACTTGAGCGCCAGAAGCACGCCGAGCCAGGGCCGCGCCGGCGCCCGGCGGGGGCGAGGAGGCTGCACGGGCGCCGGGTTGGCTGCCGCTGGGGAAAGGACAAGGCAGGAGCAGCCCCGGGAGCCACGGGGCGCGTCTGCTGGGAGAGAGAAACCCTGGAGGAGACACCGTCACTCCCAGAGGAGCCCTGGTGGGGCCGGGGGGGGGGGGGGTCTTCGGTGACACTTTTTTGTCCTAGTTTTGGACCCCACGGGTCAGTGACCCACCTCAGAAACCCCAGAAGAGAAGCGGCTGGTAAGGCAGCGCCCAGGGTCAGCGCGGGGGCCAGGCGCCTTCTCCAGCCGGGGTTCCAGCTGAGGAGGAAGTCCAGATGGGCTCAATGTTAGTTTAAAATATCTTCAGTGTTCAAACAAGCTTTAAAAAGCACTTTAGATGACTTTTCAAAAGTATTTTTAAAGGAATGTGACAATCCACATGCAACATTTTGCACATAATAGTACCCACCTAATAGTGCGGTGAGTATTGTGCATGGTGGGAAAGCTGAGGTCATTTCAAAATACTGAAGAAAAACACAACCAAGCGTACAGCTTCTAGAACGTCAACGGCGAAACCTCTGATAGAAGATTCTGTCCCCATCAGAGCTTGTGACGCAGGGAGTGATGACGGAATCACACCAAACCAGTCCAACCTGTGGGTCTCTGGAGGGCGCCTCAGTTCACACCCACTAGTCCCTTGGCTGGGGGACCCAGGGAATGCCAAGGGGAGGACCAAACTCCACTTCTCACCGCTTAGCAGCTGCTCCTAACCACAAATACTAAAAGGATGGTTGCTTTGGGTTTACTTTCTAACTAGTTTTTCTTTTATATCTACAGATCTATATCTATGCGATAGATATAGAAAAAGGTTCTAGTTATCAGTTTTGTTCTCCCTCCTGACCCTTAACGATTCTCAAGCATATCTTCCCTCTGAGGTGCCACAGCGCTGCCCCATCCAGCCAGCTCTGCCCAGCCACGGACTCAGCGCCTCCACCTCAAGGGGCTCTGGTCCCCTCCAGAGCTCTGCCATCTTTGACTAAACAAATGACAAGATCTGGAATTGAGGTGAATAAGCTCAAAAGTCTAAGCAAGCAGACTAGGCACAGAAGCAGGTTGTTAAGCTGTACAAACTGGTGCAGGTTTTAAGATCCTCCTCCAGAATCCAGGAAACTGGTGTGACAGTAACAGAACTGCTAAAATTCTCTGAGGTGACATGAAATTAATTTGTTTAATTGCAGTGCAGCGGAAACACTAGAATCATTTTGTGTGAGATTCAGCACCAAAACATTTTACCATTAAAAAAGTTTTTAGAATGAAGCCTGCTCTTCAAATCCAGTATTTCCAATGGCTCTGAGAGGCAGACAGCTCAACAACAGGCACTGAGGCCGCCCGGGACAGACAGACTTGCGCAGCTGGCTCTGGAGCTCAGACGGCTCGGCCAACACGCCCTTCGGCGCGGGGAGCAGCTAGGCAAGGGCACTTCTCACCAAGCATTCTTCTGGAATCTTGAACCCTGTGAATTTATTACCTATTCAATTAAAAAAATTTAAAGAAAATTCTATTTGAATAAAAAAGATTCTCGTCTTAAATAAGAACATTAGCTCCGATTCTCAGGCTGCTTCCGTGGGGCCAGGTGTCAACTCTCCTGACGGAGACGGACTTGGACGAAAAACAGACCTCAGAAAAAGCTGATCTCAACTCTGGAGAACAAATCACAGTCATTCCTCCAATGGCCCTAAACGAGTCCCGAGACTCTGTGCTGCCTTTATAAGCCCTGAAAGGAGACTCTAGACTCCTGGCCTGACGGTCGGGGCTGTCCACAACCATCCAGTCTTCTTCAGACGCCCAGGTCACCGCCCCTGCCTCGAGCCAGCACCTTCCTCCGCGAGCCGCAGTCTGAGGTCTGACGGCGCTGGCGGACTGCTGGGCCGCCCGCACCCCTGCACCCAGGCGCCAGAGGGCAGAGCCAGCCCCAGCGCCCGCACACCGCCAGCATTCCACCAGAACGCACGTCTGAAGGTGCACCGAGCAGCAGCGCTGCTGAGTGCGGCCCAGGCTGCCGGGCAGGGGCCGCAGCAGTCTCCCCCTCAGAGCCAGCCCGTGGGGCCTCTCTCTCGGCAGGCAGCGCAAGGAGCAGAACCCCCAACAGGACTAAGCTGATTTCTGCAAACAAACGAGCTGCGTGCTCAAGCGCGCGCACCCGCAGCCCCATCTCGCGCCCGGCACAGCCTCGGCAGCGCCACTTCCCCCAGGAGGCCACCCCAGACTCTGCAGCAGACCTGGCGCGACCCTGGCCCGCGTGGGGCCTCCCTGGCGCCGCCTCACCCGACTGCCCTACGAGGGGAGGCAAGGTCGGGCCTGCCAGGCCCCCCGCGCCCGGCCCACTCTTCACAGAGTGACGCTTATTTCCTAAGGGATGAATAATCCTCTACCTACTCATGAATATCTCTGAAATAGGTCTTTCACCTCAAAAAGATGGTCCCTTTAAAAGAACTTTGTTCTTTAGAACATAAAATCTTAAAGAAAATGCACGATGAATGGGATAAATGTCGATGGGGCATGCTGTCTAATACAGCAGCTTTACATTCACATTAACTAAAGTTAAATCAAATTTAAAATTTAGTTTCTGAACCCCCCATCAGTACCATTTCCAGGGCTCGGGAGCCGCAGGCGGCCTGGCTCCAGCCCCGCAGCCAGAGCCTCGGGGGGCCCAGGGAGGTGACCACGGAGCCCGGCGTCCCCACAAAGGCGGTCCCCAAGCCCACCCTTACTGTTGGGAAGGAGTCAGATTTTCTCTAACTCGTGAAGACGTGGGAAGGCCGCTAGCGCGACGTAATGCGCTGAGTCTCTCTCAGTATTTCAAATGATTCTCTCAGGAATTCTTTAAGGGAAGTTCTACTCAGGACAGTGTGTGTCCTTCCAATAAAACCTAATTCCACTAGAACCACAATGACCCGGAAAAATCTATCAACATTTCATGCCTTCTTTGTTGTTTTTCAGTAAAGGTTATTTATTAAATGTGTAAATAAGATGAATGTTAACTCAGCCCCCAAATGGGGAAAATCTTCTGTTCTGCACAGGACAGTTTTTACTAGCAAAAAACATCCATCGCCGCACCTAAAATAGCTAGAAGAATGGAAAAATAGTAACAACCCCCAGTGAAATAACTTCCTATTACAGCATCTGTCACAATACAGCAAGGAGCACAATCCCTCAAGCAGCTGAACCAAGAAGGAAAGGAAGTTTCACTGATAATTCTCTCAACCAGTCAACCTAAACAAACTGGAAGCGACCCCCAAGGCCAAGTTCTTCCCGGACACCATTTCTGAAACGGACAGCCTCCCCAGACGGACGCCGGCACGTTAGTCCCAGGTGGGCCCGGGGCGACGGCCGCTGGTGTGGACTGAGAGCCGATGCCCGCGGCTGGCCAGCTGACACGTCACCACAGCGACCTCCCTCGCGTGAGCAGAACTCGCGGGGCCCATTCCTCGGTGCCTTTCAAACGCGCAGCGCAGCCTCCTCAGCGGCAGCCGCAGAGCCCACGCCACACGTGGCGCCCCACGGTTTCAGCCCCTCCAGCCTCCGCCGGGCAACTCCCACCGCCCGCCTCTGGCAACCATCAGTCTGCTCTTTAAGAGCTCGGTTTGGGGTTAGTTCTAGATTCCACAAAGAAGTGAAATCACACAGTGTTTGTCTTTCTGACCTACTTCGACTAAGAATTATGGCCTCAAGCCCCACCCATGTTGTCACAAATGCCTTGATTTCCGTTTTTTGGCCAATAATGATGCCTCAGAGCCCTCAACCACTCGGCTGTCAATGGCCCCGAGTTCATCGCCCGCCTCGGCCACTGTGAGCAACGCCGACACGAACGCGAACACGCAGATGTCTGTTCAAGCGCTTCTGTTTTCTTCGGGCCCAGCTCCCGCAGGGGGCGTCTGGGCCGCACGCGGCCTCCCTCTGTGGCCGCCCCGAAGCACACACACGCCGTCCTGCGGGGCTCCCGCTCCGCCACCCTCACCAGCCACACTTGTTACCTCTTATCTTTTAGATAAGTCCTTCTACAGGTGTGAGGAAATAAGATTTTTTTATCATTTCTTCTTAATTTTCCTTCCCCTCCAACTTCTAACCTAAATCATTGTTCTGAAACAATACTAGAAAAACAGAGCTCAATTTTCCAATAAAGAACAGTACTGAACTTGCAACACAGACTGAGCAAAGTATGTCAGACTTCACCTGTGAAGATTCCCGGTCTCTGCCTGTGTCCACTCTCCGTGCGCGGGCACCGAGCGGGCGCTGGCAGGTGCCGGAGCGCAACAGGCAGGCTGGCAGCTCCCAGGTGCTTAGCCAGAAACGTCCCAATCTGGTTCTGGGCCAGGCCCCTCCCCCGCGTCACCCCAATCCTCACCAGCCCTAGAGGTAAGTTCTGTCTAAAGCTTCCCCACACAATTAAAGGCTGGTAACAGCAGCCCTATCTTAGACGACAGGAACTACAGCAGTCTCTAACAGGCAAAGCTGAGCAGGTGGGAGATTGCAGAAAGACAAAGTCCCTCCAAAGTGAGGACACGCCCTTCCCAGCGCAGAGTCTGGCTCGGGTCACAGAGCTGCTGAGTGGGCCCCGGCAGTCCAGCGTCCGCTCTGAGCTGAAGCCGGGGCGCCTGCCCTCCCCAGTGCCACCCCGCCAGCCTCTAGTATAAAAAGCTCTGACATTTCCTTCAACTCTGAGTCATGGTTAGAAGGTTCTACTTTTAATCAGGTGACAAATACTCAAAATATTTTAATCCAAAGGAATTGGGTCAAGCTCTTATAGTTCATAATTGTCAAAGCAAACCATAATTGATAGATTTCTACAGTTCCCGAGTGTTACCATTCAGTTTGCAATCAAATACGAAAGCCTGCTCAAAAGAAAAAAAATACTGCACAATCCCATCCCTACAGGCTGTCATAAAAATAATAAGCTTACTTTTCCTGGCTACTTACTGGCTATTCTGACTACAAAGTTAAAACATGCATAAGTAGTTCAGTTTTGGTAAGAAAAATCCAAAATATTTGGGGGCAGTGCAAAGGGAAGTTCTGAATACTAAGAAGAATTTGCTCTACAACAACATTGTACAATCCCATTAAACAGCCACAAACGCTGAGAAGACCTACGTACGTGAAGTCAGACACGGCAGACCAGGAAGGCCAGCAAAAAGAAGTTCAAACAGCAGTGGACGGGACACCCAGAAACGGGCAAGTCAGATTTCATCAAGTGAATTTTTCCCCATTAGATTTTACTATTCTTAGCAATGATTGAGCTAAACATTCTCTTGATTAACAGAAATAAAACACGGGGGAGACGTGACATAGGTCGATGCCCACGTCCTTCTAAGGGTAAGGTTTAAAAAGAAAGGAATTCAACTTTTAGGTATAAGAGCTCAAAAATAGCCTGGCTCCCCAAATTTAGAACCAGAAAACACTCCGAAGGCAGTTTCTCAAAGAGAGCAGGTCATTCTCCGTATCGTCGAAGAACCTGAAAAGAAAGGAAGGCCCCTTGTGCTGCCTTCTGCGCCCTTCCCGGGTCTGCTTCTCTCCCAGGCCCTTTCCTGGCACGTCAAGGAGCGGCCTCCCAGCCGCGCAGGCCCCACGCCCTCCCGGAGCAGCCGCGCACGCGGCCCCAGCAGGCCCCAGCACAACCAGCGACTTCTGTTACTGCACCAGTGATCGGCTGCAAGGGGGGAATTCTCCTGAAAGCTGGGCCGGAGCGCGACTTGGGAAAGCGTGTCACCCCTTCCCCAGTCAAGGCGGGCGCTGTGGACCACCACACCGGACCGAGAAGCCATCGGCGCGGGGGCGTGCTCTCAGGAGGGCTACACCCTGAAGGAAAGGCCTCGGGGCGGGCAGGAAGGAGGACCAGGAACCGGTCAGCTGTCTGCGAGCTCAGGGGCCCGTCTGGGACAACCAGGGGGGCCAGGAGCAGGGCGAGGTCACGGTCACAGCCGTGGAGACAAAACTGTCGTGAGGGGCACACACGTCCCCCCACCTCACAGACGGGGACCCCGGCGGGCTTCCCCAGCGACCCGGGGCGGCTGGCACGAGGCCTGGAGGCACAGGAAGCAGGCCCGAGAGCTCCCTCCGTGCTACGCCGGGCCTGCCTCCCAGGCGGACACCGGGCACCAGCTGGCAGTGAGTGGACCACGCCCTTCAGGTCGTCACCTGGACGCAGACACTCTGGCCCTTGATAGCATTTGTATCTTTTCCCAAGTTTGCCCCTAATGCTCACCTCCTCGACAGCTCTAAGCTACGCTAAGTGTCCATCGCAGTCCCTGTTTGCCACCGCTGCGCAGGGGTGGCTGAAGCTGACCTGCAGCACACACAGGCAACGGGACCACACCTCTACTGCTTGAACACGCTGTGAAATACACTTCAGGATTACTAAGGATTTTCAGGCACACAATGCCACTTAAATAGCCGTAGTTTAAAAATTTCAAGACATCATGTTCCTATTAAAAACACCATTGCAAACAGAGGCAGGACACAGCACTGTGGGCGGAGCAGGCTGCACCGGGACTGGGAGGGGCCGCCTGCACGCACCCCAGTCCGCATGCACTGGGCGCCCAGCTCCCGGCAGGGACAGCGCGCCAGCCTGCGCCCTCCAGGACGGCAGCGTCAACCGCCCCTCGGAGAGGAACCAGCTCGGAGAGCGGATGCAGCGGGCCCAGGGCCACACGCTCACGGGGACGGGGGGCTGCACCCCCTGGGCCTGGCTGCAGACCCCCATCTCGCGCCCGCGCTGCCCCCACCCGCACCCAGGAGGCTCTGGGGGCCCCGCGTGCCCTGTGGCCCGAGCCGCGAAGGCTGCCAGGCTGGCCTCGGTGAGGGCGCACGGCGGGTCTCTCCGTGTCTCCACGCGAGCCGAGATGAAGAGCAGACCCCAACATCTGCGGCAATCAGCTGCAAAGCGCCACCCGGCGCGACGCAGCCGGGACACGCGGAGGCTCTCCCAGAGCGGCCCACCTCCACGTTCCGGGGAGCCGCGGACTCAGGGCCGGGGACAAGGGGCTGCTGGGGTCAACGAAAGCGAGAGGCGAAGGACGAGCAAATGAACAGGAATCGTCTTCACTGACTCTTCCCCCAGCGTACCTGACTGGAAGTGAGATGCGTGCAGACTGTTAAGGGGAACAGAAGGGCGGAGGGGAAGCAGGCTGGGGCGCCCCAGACGGCCCATCAGCCCTGCGGCTCGCACCTGCTCCCGTTTCAGCCTCGGGGTCAGCGGCCAGACGAGCACACAGTAGGTGCTCCGAAAACTGGGGCTGCTGCTCTCCCACGGCTCTCTCCCAGGCAGCCAGCCCGGGCAACCACGCAGCCGGGGCCCCCACGGGCGCTGGGATATCGGTCCCCGCCAGGGCCCCACAGCGACGGAGGCCGAGCCGGCGGCAGTGCTGCCAGCGGCAGCTGCACTGGTCCAGCGGGCGCTGAGACGGCCCAGAGCGGCTGCGACGGGCCCCAGGGCCGCGCAGCACGTGTGCTGCCCGCGCAGAAAAGCTTCGCCGACCCATCTGTCCTGTCACACAAACAAGCGCGGCCCCTTCCACGAGGCTCCGGCACCGCAGCCCCAGTCAAGGTCCACCGCGCCAGCCTGCTGGGGCGCAGGGCCTGCTTCAGGGAACGTCTTCGCGAGCACCCCAGTTCTCGAAACATACCAGAAAGGCTGTCTGAAGTAAAGAGATGGGGTTCTGCCTGGCGCCTCCCCAGGAGCGCACCTGGGGGAAGCAGCCTTCCCGCGGGGCACCCCACAAGAAGGTGCGCTCATCTGAACGAGCTACGCAGACTTGGGCCAGGTCACTTGCACGGACTCTTCTGTGCACACGTTCAGGAAAGTCACCGAGCTGACGCCTTGCACTGCCCCGCGCCACCATCCACTTCATGCCACAGCCCCACGGCTCAAGCGGCGCCACCACAGGCCAGCAGCCCGGAAGCCACCCGAGGGTGGGATGCAGCCTCGGTCCCCTTCCAAGTCATTTTCCATCATGCGCAAGAATCAGCGAATCACATCTGAACCTTCAACAAGAGTCTCTCGTCTCCCATCCCTCCGGCAGGAGCCCCCTGCCCGCCACCACCCCAGGAACTTACACAGCAGACGGTTCTTGGCCCTGCAGTGACTCAGACGGCCCTGCTTTTGTCACAAGCGAAAACGTGCCAGTCACGAAAAGCCCAAGCCCCAGAAGTCTCCACGAAAACCTCTGCTTCCCATTTAGCTTATTTAACCTTGAGATGAGCCCAAATCCCCGACTGGCCCTCAGGTATCCACCCGCAATGAATGGGGAGTTGAGGCCCCTGTGCAGAATCCCCACACCCCAGTGGCTACCAACTTCCCCTGGAATTTAAGTCACTTACTGGAGTTACGATACTACAACCTGCCAAGTTCAGCAGCAGGCTCTGGAGTCTGTGGTTCAAGCAGACGCCACGTTTCTGGACAGATAACAAAATGGACACACATCTGGTGAACGGGCTGGGTTTGGTGCTGGGTCCAAGCCTCTGGTTGGGGAGGGCGGCCTCATGGCGTCCAGCTCCTGACCTAGAAAACCTTCCCGCCTCACAGGAAGCTGTGAGGGTCAAACAGAAGAAGGCGGCTCCGAAAGGCGCGCCACGTCTACGACAAGTGGCCGCGTCATCGCAGAGGGTGTCCTGGCTGGTGACAGGAGTTCCCACAACTTGCTTCAGCCTGCTCACCACTGTTGCAAGGGCCGCGTCATAAAGCGCAGCCACAGCTAGCGAGGGACACTGACACAGCCCAGGATGACACGTGCCCGTGCCCGCTCCCAGAAGGCAATCTCAAAAGCTCCGGGTTCTATTTGTTGCATGTAAATTTTGTCTCCATCAGGCACGCGCTCACATACACCCTCTGCTTGCCCGGACATTAGTTCTCCCACGCTATTAAATCCCGGATCCCCGCTTTTGAAAGACTTTAATATGCTGTTTTAATTTGGACACATTAAATTAAAAAGTTTCTAAACACGCACACAGAGCTAACCCTACACTGGTAACAGAGTCCGACTTCTTACAGAGCGCCAAGTGTGTTAGCGAAAAAGTGGTGAGGAGACGCCAACGACTTCCGAGCCCGTCACATTCTGCGCCATGGCAGAGCTCTGGGGACGGGGACAGCACCGTCCTGCCCTTCTGGCCACCGTCCTCTGGGGCACACGCTCCTCAGACGCTTTCCCGGACCTCCCAGGCCTGCCAGTGGTGGCGAGGACACTGGCCGCTCACGACAGCACCACCAGCCAGACGGCAAGCGCCGTGTGGGCAGCAGCTTGGCCAGTGAGCCCCCCAATAGCAGGAGCACGGCTTCTGGGCCCAGAGGCCAGTTCCCAGACACGCACTGCATCCTGGCATCGGAGCCACTCCTGCTTCTCAGGTCACCGAGGCAGCTGCCACTGCTGCCCCCTCCTCCGAGCCCCTCGGCTCCTCCTCGCACACAGCCCCCTCCCACAAACTTTATCACACGAGCGGGGAACTTGCCTCGTGCTCCATGGCCCGCTTTTCTCCTCAAAGTCTCAAACGCAATCCCCTCACTAAAACAAGGCTGAGTCGCTCAAGAGTGTTTTCCCAGTGCTCACCCTACTTTCCCATCTCCCCAAATGCCTCCACCCCTCCGTGTAAATCACATTAATCCTTCAGCCCTGAATTTATTTAACATACATGCTTAAGATCTGTCTTAAACTAGCAGCTAGGGAGATAAAGTTGTACGGTGTTTAATGGCTTGATAATGAACCCTTCCTTCCCCCTCCCCCCGCTAATAGACCCTTTCTCAGTAAAAGGGCTATTAACAAAGTTGATTGATTGCTGGAACACGTAACTACGGACCCACCACCTAAGTGCCATCGTGAATTTTATTCTTTGGACTATTTAAATCAGAGCTATTAAAAACTATTTTTTTTTGTTCCACATTGGAAGAATAAAAAACCCCGATACCTTGCAAAGATCAAGAGTGGAAGGAGAAAAAAGCAGCCATGAGTGGTCAGTCCTTTCTGATAAACTGCTGGAATTAGTGCACTGATATCAGACTGTCCAAGTCACAGAATCAGTCAGCAAGGCAAGCCTTGGGACTCCATCTTGAAAACAGCTGGATGAAGATAGTAGGGCAAGTCTTTCGTGCACTCGAGTTACTAACTTGTCCCTCCATATAAAACAAAATCTACCATAACCCCAATAACAATAGCGAACCTCTATAACAATAGCAAAGCTGCAAATCCACTCAAGAAGTGTGGGGAAAAAAGTTGAACTTGCCTGGCACGATCTGTTTCCTATGATTAAAGACTTTTCAGTCAAGCACGGTGGCATTACGGAAGCCAAGCAGATCTGTTTTGCAGCAACAGGGACCTGACATTGGTCGTTTCCACCTTTCTCACCTTGGGTAAGCTGATTTTACTGAATGAATAGCAAAGTCAACTCTAGGAGTCTTGCGAGAGGCTCGCTGGCGACCTGGACGTGCAGAGACGTCCTCCCCACTGCTGACAAGTTTTATTCCAACCGGACAAGCTGCTCCTACAGCTGACTTAGAAGCAATCATTTCCCTCACTCCGACCTTAACATCTGCGGAGCGGTATCAAAACTAAAGTCAGAAAGTTCAAGTTTGGCTTCCACAGTCGAACTCGATTTCCAGCACGCGAGTAGGAGAAACGTGCCAGTGGCCAGTCCCGGCAACATTTGCACAAGCCGAACAGCTGTGACTACTGCGACTCTGAAGGCAGCGCTACAGCGGTCTAATTCAATTTGGACCCATTCATTATCAGCCGCTTTGCAGGCGCTGCTACTGCGGGGCGGCACTGGAGACGCGCGCTGCGCTCGGAGCCGGAGCAGCGCGGCCAAGTTTCTGCTGCCAGCGGAGCGAAAGAGGAAACACGGGCGCTCCGAGCGCCGCGGGACCGGCCCAGGAGAACCCGGACCAGCAGATGAAGCAAACGCCGAGAGGCTCTGCCTGGGCAGCGGCCCCGACTGCCCCAGAAAGTTCTCGGGGGCTGCCTCCGGGAAGGGGCTCCCGCGCCGAGAGCGCCCGGGCGCATCCCCGCACACGCCGCCGCCGCCGGGCCCGCGAAGTCGGGCCGCGAGGCCGGGCGCGTCCGGCAACTTTCCGGACACTTCGCCGGCCGGCGCCGGGCGCCGGGGCCGCACCCGGCCGGG
The DNA here is from genome assembly GCA_004024925.1 of Scalopus aquaticus. Taxonomy (NCBI): domain Eukaryota; kingdom Metazoa; phylum Chordata; class Mammalia; order Eulipotyphla; family Talpidae; genus Scalopus; species Scalopus aquaticus. Next base: position 23,743 of record PVIJ01002991.1, on the reverse strand, counting down.
CCCGCCGGCCGCGCTGTCACCGCCCGCGCCCGGCCCGCGCCGCCGCTCACCTGTGCTGTCACTCGCCGAGAAGCCGGGCGAGCTGAGCTTGGCCCGCTTGGGGTTGGGCGGTCCGTCCAGCAAGTTCTCGGCCATCTTCCCCGCGGAGCGCCGGGCCGGCGGCGGCGGCGCGGGCCGGGCGCGAGCGGAGCCGCGGGCGGGCGCCGGGAGGAGGCGCAGGCCGGGTGGGGGAGGCGGCGGCCCAATCTCAGCCGCAGCAACAGCGCCCCGCCGCGCTCACCGCCCGCCCCCGGCCGCCGCCGGCCGCGGCCCCCTCATCCCCTGCCCGCCTCCCGAGCGACACTCCGCGGCGGGGGCGCCCCGGCGGCCCGGCCGCCCGGCCTGGCAGCGACGGCGCCCGCCCGGCGGCTCAGGCCGTGCCCGGGAACATGGTGCCGCCGCCGCGCCGCCGCCTCGCCCCCCGCGCCCCACTTAATGAGCCCGCTCGCGGCCCGACGACCGGGGCCCCGGCTCCGCGCCCGCCGCGCCCGCCGCCGCCGCCGTGAGGAGAAAGCCGGCCCGCGGGGCCGCCGCCGCCGCCGCGGCCCCCACCCCCGTGCCGCCGCCGCCGCCGCCGCCGCCGCCGCCGCCGCGGCTCCGGGAGGCCGAGCCGAGAGGCGAGCGGGGCCGCCGGAGCGGGCGCCGAGGGCCGGGCGGAGCGGGCCGGCCGGGCGGAGCGGGGTGCGCGGGCGGTTGTGCGGCCCGGGACCGGCGGGGCCGAGTGGATCGCGCTCGAAGCCCCGGTCGGGTCCGCGACAAGATGGCGGCTGTTGATTCCTCAATTAAAAAAAAAAGAAAGTTTTTTTTCTTCTCTTTCCAGAGCCTGAACGGGGAGGGGGAGGGGGCGGGGCACGCCGGTGCGTCACCCCCCCGCGGCGTCACCACGCACGGCCCCCGCCCCGCCCCCTCCACCTGCGCCGGCCGCGGCGGAAAGAGCCGAGCGCGCTCGGGCCCAGGGGCCGAAGGCGCGGCCGCCGGGCGTGGGGCGGCCCGGCGGGCGGCGCTGGGGCCGGCGGGCGCGGCTGCGGGCGCCCGGCCCGGTCGCCCCTTTTGTTACGACGGCGACTGGGCGGCGCGGGCGGGGCCCGCGAGGGCCGGGGGCGGCGGCCTGGCCGCGGGCCGGGCTCCTTGGCGCGGAGTCGCCGCTGGCCGGGCCCCCCGCCGCCCGTCCCGCCCGGGCGACTCTGACGGCTCCGGCGCCTCGCGCCCCTGCCCGCGCCCCCCTCGGCGGCCGGGCCGGGCCGCTTCCGCTCGCCCGAGGCCGGAGACGGGCCGTGGCCTCTGCAGATGGCAGACCCGCCTCGGTCGGACTGCGGCGCGTGCCGGGGGGAAACTGAGGCGGGAAGTGGCAGGGCCGGGATGGGGAGCTCCTCCCCTCGAGGAGCCGGCCTGACCCCAGCCTCTTGAGCCCCTGTGCCCCCGCCCGATGCTTGGGGGGGCCCAGGTCGGACACCCTCCCCGGCCGGGAGAGGTGCTGAGCGCTCAGCCTGGCCAGACCTAGCGTGACCCACATCCTCACCCCGGGGCGCAGGGCCTCAACAGCCCCCGCCCCAGTTGCTCCAGTCCACGTGGGGTCCCGGGATCCCAGCTCGCGTGGCTACTCCCCGCGGACAGTCCCGGCAAAACCTGAGGGGCCCACATCTCATTGATTATCTGCCCCCCAAAACTAGCTGGCGCTTTTCATGATGAGGTCCGTATCTGAAAGGTATCACCAGCCACCCTGTTTCCTAAGCCAGAAACCTGTGAGTCAGCGCGGACTCCTCCCTCTCTCCCCACCCACAGGCAACCAGTCGCCCCGAGTCCTTCACCTGGGGAAGCTGAGCTCCCTCCACCCCCCATCGCTGGTGTTCACGTCCGCAGCTTTGTACTTGGGTGCCCCTTTCGCTCCGCTTTTCTCCCCACGCAGCACCAAGTTAACTCGGGAAAAAGGCAGAAAGAACTGTTTAAAACACATAGCTCCTGCAGTAGAAAAAGGAAAATTATATATACACACACACTTATATAGCTTAAAAAGAAAGAACATATGCACAGTCTGTTTAAGACACATATTCCAAAAGAGTGATTGCCTTTGGGTGTCAAGACTGCCTGATCTTTCCTCTTTTTTCTATTTATACCGCTCAGAATCTTGAACTGGCCCCCATGTGTCCCTTCCACTTTCCATCACTCCCCCACAGCCGCTCCGAAGCGCTCCTCATTCAGGCCTTTTTAGACACCTGCAAGCGCGGCTCTGTGCCTGGTAAATTCCCAGTGCTCCTGCGGGACCCAGTGTAAATGCCACCCACTCCAGGAAGCCCTCCAGCCCTCTAGAGAGCCCCCAGGGCGCTTCTGGGCACAGCTCCGGGAGGGCACATCCCCTCAGGGTCATCTTTTCATCCTTCCATGCTTTTAGGCATCGAAAGGCACTCGGGCTTCCCTGGGGGCATGACCATTGAATTGCATCAGTCTCTTGGGCAAAGGAGAAGACAGAACCCCCTGGATATTCTAGGAGGCCAAAGAGCAGGGGCTGGAAGTCACAGAAACACCTGTGAGTCACAGGGGGCGGGGTGACGGCCACGGCTTCTGTGTCCATGTGCTTGGTGTCCCTCTCACCCCTTCTGTCCTTCATGAAGCAGGTTTAGAAAATTTAATGAATAAATGACACTGTCAAATTCCACTGAGGAGGCCTCCGGGCTGCTAAGAGAGGTGGGCTCTGGCCTGAGGCAGCTCTAGGTCACTCCCCACAAAGGACAACGCTCAGGTCACCCAGAGGCCTCCGTGAGGGCCCCTCAGGTCGGGCCAGCAGACACACCACCCAGCTTCGGCGGTCCCTGGGGAAATGCTTCCCAGAGGAGTGCGCACCTGAGCCCCGATCCCCACCCCTCACTCGAGGGCACCCGCTGCGGGTGATGACCCACTTTACAGAGCGGGCAGCTGAGGGGGCCCAGGCCCGGCGACGCAGTCACATGACCCTGACGCACAGGCCTTCAAGCCCAAGCCCACCTCCTCCGCCCCGCCCGCTCCGGGCTCACCTGCTCGCAGCCCCTTTCCCGTCTCATGTGTCATTTTGATGTGTGAGACACACAAAGTGTCGTATTTCCAGATACCCGTTTTTTCTTCCCTTACCATTTCTTCTCCCCTCGGCCTGACTCTCGTCAAGGAACACGGGCTCAGACATTCTGGGGAGCAGGCAAGAAAGGAGCAGCTTCCTGGGGACTGGGCGGAAGGGACTCAAGACTTGGCGACCCTCCTTTGCAGGCCACTCTGCCAGGGGACCAGCACACCCCACTGTCTGGAAGGAGCTGTCCCTCCCTCTCCGTGCAGAAGAGGAAGTGAGACCCCGAGGGCAGTCACCAGCCACTGCGGGCCCAGCGGGGACAAGCTGAGGCTGTCTGCTCCGTCCACCTCAGAGGCCACATGCCCGGGCATCCTGCCCATAGGATCCTGGGGGGCCGGCAGGGGCAGGAGCAAGAGGCAGAAAGAACCCAGGAAAGGTGTCTGCGAAAGGCCCGTCTGAGCGCACCGCTGCTGAATGGACGGCGGGAGGGCCACGTCACAGGGGGCTTTTCCCACGGGGAGCCCGGAGCGGGCGGGGCGGAGGAGGTGGGCTTGGGCTTGAAGGCCTGTGCGTCAGGGTCATGTGACTCTGCCTCGCCGGGCCTGGGCCCCCTCAGCTGCCCGCTCTGTAAAGTGGGTCATCACCCAGCAGCGTCGTTGGGGGCAGGGGAGAGGGAGAGTGGACAGTCACTCAAGGATTTGGGGTTTCTGTTTGGGCTGATGAAAATGTCCCGGAATCGATGGTGACAAGGGCTGTATAGCTCCGTGACTGTCCCCAAGCCGTCGAAAGCTGCCCTTTGGATGGGTGGCTTGTACAGTATGTAGATTTTATGGCAATAGAGCTGGGTTTTATCACCTTGGTTTGGATACAAGGAAGAGAAGGCAGGGGTGTCGCGGAAGCGGGGAGCCCTGCAGCAGGGGCTTGTCAGGGCCTGCGAGGGAAATCACAGAACTTTCTAATCATACGAAATCCAAGGCCCCTGAGCCCTTCCCCATGGAGCCACCAAGCAGATCCCCCCAAGCTTCACACTCAGGCGACCCCAAAGGGGACCCTGATGGGCCCCCCATTCCCAGCCATACCCCTGGGCCCAGCTATCTGCTCTGGCCTAGTTACCTTCCTCTTCTCCCAGTCACTGGTTTTACCTTTAATTCAAAAAAATTTCAAACAAGTTACAGAAAACACCCGACCTGTCTACTAAGACGGGCGATGCTCACATTTTGTCACTTCAGCTTCAGATCGTGGCTCTGAAAATCATGTGTCAGCGAGCACTGAAGCCACATCCCACTTCCTGCCTCCCCCAAAGTCCTCACGCTCCCCAAGTGGGTGTCCGACATCTCCTTACGTGTATTTTTATGACATCAAGTCAAACTAAACAGCTGACACTCGCTGACATTTGATCCCTCCAAAGTGACACATTGGACACGTGGCTCATATAACGCGACGTAGCCCATCTCTGCTCTCCACAGCCGGCGTGCCGAGACACCTTACGTGAGCGGCATATTGCACCATTCCTTTGGCAATCGCCTTTGCATTCAACGTTAATTTTTTTTTTTTTTGGTAAAACATATATCCCAGAAGGTTGACCATTCCAGCCATCTATAAGTGTGTAGTTCTGTAACACTCAGCACACTCTCAGTGTTGACTAGCCATCCCCATTGTCTCCAGAACTTTTTCATCTTCCCAAACAGAAACTGTCCCCATTAAGCACTAGCTCCCATTCCTCACTCCCCTCAGCCCCTGCCCCCCAACCAGCTACTTCAAGGCTCGTCTGTGTGCAGCAGGTGTCAGAATTTCCTTCCTTTTTAAAGGCCGAGTAATATTCCATTGTGTTGATATACCACATCTGTGTGTCCACTCATCCACTTCGACCTTTTTGCCACTGTGAATAATGCTGCTGTGCACTTGAATGCACAAATGTGTCTCTTCCCATCTTGCTTTGTCTTAGTCTGTGTGGGCAGAGGTAGACTGCTGCCTGATGAACGCAGGAGTGTATCGTTCACCACCCTGGAAGCTGGGAAGTCCAAGATCAAGGTGCAGGCAGATTCAGTGTCTGGAGGTCCTGCTTCCTATTCTCTCTCTAACCTCTTCTAGTGAAAGGGGTGAGGGCCCTCATCCTATTCACAAAGATCTCACTGTCCTGACCCATTGCCCCCACAGCCCCAGCTCTTAACCCCATCACGGTGCGTGTTAGGTTTAGGGGGACACGAACATTCAGTACATAGTAATGGGAGTACAGATATCTCTTTGACAGCCTGTTTTCAATTATTTGGGGTATATACACAGAAGGGTCTTCGCTGGAGCATATGTTAATACTATTTGTAATTGTTTGAAGCCCCCCCCAGACAGTTTTGTACAGCGGCTACTCCATTTTACAAGCGCTACGATTTTTCCACATCCTTGCCACACTTGTGCTTTTCTTTTTGTATTTGCTCTTGGGTTTTGTTTTGTTTTCTCAATATTTATTTATGCATACGAGAGCTAGGGTGTAGGCCAGAGGTGTGTGGGGGGTGAGAGGACTCCCCAGAGTGGGGAGCAGGGCAGGAGGATCCACTGAAAGCCACTGCTGAGGGGAGCAGCGGGGAGACAGGAGAGGTCTGCTGCGCCCTGTGGGAAGCTCCCTGGCCGGGGATCGAACTCGTGCTGCAGTGGCTGCGGACAGCTTCATAGGCTGAGACTTAACCCTGCACCACCAGGGAGGCCCTGCTCTTGGGTTTTGACCATAGCTGTGCTGGTGAGCATGAGGTGGTGCCCCAGTTTACTGCTTTAACTCTATATTGTCTTCATTCCCGGGAACATACCACATGGAATCCTCTGTTCTCCCCCGAAGGGTCAGCCCCTCACCCCCTTCACGAGGCGAGATTGGAGAGGATGAAGCAGGCCTCCAGACACCGACTCTGCCTGCACCTTGACCTGGGACTTCCCAGGGAAGCCCCCTAAACGCGGCTTCCCCCCGTGTTCCTCTCCCTAGTAGCGCAGCAGCCTGCACCCGGGCAGGTCCCCTCGCCCAGCTCAGAGCATCTCGGGGGAACAGTGAGAAGGCGGTTTCCTGGTTTCGGCGCGTATCGGGCAGCTCTGGAGAGCAGCGACACACCTACCGTAGACTACCGGGGAGCATTTCCTAGAGGGATGATTTGCAAAGCCAGGGCAGGCAGCAAAGAAACCAGAAGGGCTGGGACAGCAACCGGGGTGAACAGCAGCTGAGCCGGTCCCCCCACCCCACAAGGCCCAAAGGGCTGGTGAAAGGGCAAGTTTGCTGGAACTGGGAGAGAGAGCAAGTGTGCAGGGGCCTGGTTGGAGGAGCACTCTTTAGCTCAGGGGTTCCAGGCAGAAGTGTCCCAGCCTCTCCTTTCTGATCGCCAGCCAGGCTGCCCACTGGGCATGCCAGCCCAAGGCCCTGGCAGCCTGGGCACCCCATGAGGTGGAGTGTGTCAGCTGGAGCGTATCTGGAAGGTGTCTGGCACATGGCACACCCATCCAGTTGGACTCTCTGAGTTGCTCCAAAACGGGGTTACCAACGTACCTGCCTCTGGCAGGGGAGTCTATCCCCAAACCCACATCTTGACCAGTGTCAGCTGTTGAGCAGACTTAATCATTTCCCCCAGTCTTTGGGGGATGAGATGGTGTCTCCTTATCATTTTAAGGTGCCTCCCTGAGTACCAGTGAGGCTGAGGATCTTCACAACCTGACTCGTGTTTGGAGTTTTACATGCTACGGACGCCTTGCGTGTCTCAGCTGACTTGTCATTGAGCTGTTCTTCCTTCTACTTACGCATCAGTAGGGGTTTCTTTTTAAGGGCTTCCGGTGATTTTTTTTTCACTTCTATTATTTTACTTTTCGGTACTAGAATTTCCATTTAGTTCTTTTTTATATTTTCAGGTTTTCTGCTGAAAAATCTCTCTTTGTTCACTCTTTAAGACCATGTTTACTTTCAATTCCTTGAACATATTTTCTTATAAAAATATTTCTAATAGCCGCTTTAAGACATTTGTCTGCTAAGGCTAGCATTTAGCCATCTGTTGTTAAGTTTCTACTGCTTACCTTTTTTTTTTTTAACTATAGATCATGTTTTCTTGTGTGTGTGTGTGTTGTTGTTGTTTTGTCTAGTGATTTTTTGATTGAATAATAGCTCTTGTGGTTACCACATTTGTGGAGATGATAGATTCTGTTATATTCCTCCGAGAAGTATTCCTCTATCACAGCTGACTCCCTTGAACTTCTCCAAGTTTGTTTCCACACTCGTTAGTTTAGATCTGTAGAAACCCAGGGCTTTCTCCAGATAGCCTCTCTCACCTGGTGACTCTCTACTTCAAACTCTGCCTCTGCTGTCGGTTTGGTGTTGGGCTTTGTTAGAATGAGTCTAGACTGCATCTCATTCTAGGGCAGGGTTTGGAAAATGACAGCCTTTGGGTCAAATCTTCCCGTGATCATCAGACTTTTGTCAGTTAAGTTTTCCTGTAACACAACCGTATCTATTCATGATGGTGTCTCTGGCTGCTCATACTACAACAGCAGAGTTGAATAGTTGTAGCAGAAGCCAGATACCCACATTTAAAGCTTAAATGCTTAATATCTGATCCTTTCCAGAAAAGCTTTGCTGGGTCCTGCTTTAGGCTGCGGCTCTTACTCTGAAGGTCATTGTCAGCTGCGTCCTGAGGCCTGGGGGAGATGTCGCAGTGCCCGCTGCCACCTCCGTCTGACCCTCCTTTGGAGCGCTGGCCCTGTGGCAGCCCCCGGGGTGGTATCACCTGCAGGTGTGCAGTCCAATGTTGAGTCACAGGCTCCTGGGGAAGCCCTAAGACTGTGGGCCTCCTCTTACCTGAGCTTCCTCCCCTGAATATGTTACCCACAGATTTCAGCTATTTTATGTTTGCTGAACCTGAATCTCTCAGCTCAGCGTGACCACATGCTCTTTCAGAGTCCAGCTCTTTAACTGGGCTGAGAAATGGTCCTGAGGCAGAGAGCTGGGCAATAAATATTTGGTCTCTGGGGTATCATAGTCTTGCCCTGTCTGATGTCCAGAGCCTGAAAATAGTCGTCTCACACACTTTTCCAGTTTTATAGTCTGTTACGTTTGCAGGGCTGTTGTTCCAGTAGACATTTATTTCATCTTGCAGGTGGCAGGAAGCACAACATTTTCCCTTAGACCCATTCCAGACAGGCTTCTGCTCTACCTTCCCACTGGAAACTGCACTGGTCAGAGATACGGACAACCTCAGAGTGAATGCACCGGTTCATCCTCGTTCTCGGGCCGGCCTCTCAGCATCATCAGGCACAGCTAGCGACACCGCTTTGCGTGTGCACGTTCTGTATTTAGCCCCAGGACCCTGCACCCTCAGTTCTCTTCCTGACTGTGCTCGCCTCTGCTCTCTGCCTCCTGTCCGGGTTCCTCCTCTCTGACCTCTCGAGGCTGGAATGCCGCAGGCTAAGTCCTTTTCATTCGTCCCTTTCTTTACCTTCATTCATTCTCCTTGTGGTCTTATCTGGCCTCGTGACTTTAAATACACACTAAGTGCCCACAGCTTCCAAATTTCTGTCTCAGAACTGCTCTCCCGAATCTAGAGATCAAATCGACAGCTCAAAATTAACATATTCCAAAGCTGACCTGACCCCCTCCACAGCACCGTCCCCACCCAGCGTCTTCTTGGGTTGATTGTGACTCAGTTTCTTCTAGTTACTAAGGCCAAAAAGACCTGGAGTCGTTCTTGATTCTTCTGCTTCTCTCACTACACATCCAACTCACTGAAGACACCCTCCAGGCTCTGCCCCAGAAATCTACCCCAAGTCCAGCTGCCCTTCACCTCTGGGCTGCTACCTCCGTGGTTCAAGTGACAGTGCTCTCTTAGATAACTGTGACACTTTCCCAGCTGACCCTCTTGCTCCTACCTCGTCCCCCATGGTCTGTAGTAATAGGGTTGACGGTGCCTTTTTGAATATATAAGTGAGACCATGACATTCCTCTGCTCAGAAGCCTCCAGTGGTCCCCATTTTTACAATCATTCACTCATCTGTATAGCGAGCCCCCTGCGGGCTGGGTGCTGTTCTGAGAAGCAGCGACTCACCAGTGAATGGGAGAGCGAGACGTCTCTACCCTTACAGAGATCCTAGTGAGGGGGACCAATACAGCAATAATAACCATAACAAATAAATAGTAATTGTAACAAATATCACAGCGCATTAGAAGAGGATAGCAGCTACTGGGGAAGACACAGACTTGGCAAAACAGGACCAGGCAGGCAGGGGCCGGGGAGACTTCTCATTAAGAGCCCTCTGAGCAGAGTCAGGAAGGGAGGGGGTTGTGGGGGCTCCTGGAGGAGCGGAGTTCAGGCCAGGAGAGACGGATCACGGCGAGGGCAGCCGCGGGCAAGGCGTGCACTGGGAACAGCGAGGAGACCAGTGGCCGGAAGGGGTGGGTAAGAACAGTGGGAGCAGATGAAGTCGGACACACAACACGGTGGCTCTTGAGGGCCCTGGGGAGCATGATGGGGACTCTGGCTTTTACTCTGAGTGAGATGGGAACCAGGGGAGATTGCAAAGCCAAGGAATGATGTATGTGAGTTCAATTTTAAAAAGATCACTTTCGTTGCAAATCAGTATTGGTATGTGTATTTGGAGCATGTAAAGGAATATTACAACTTTGTATGAAAAATTGAGTCACCCAGCTCAGAGCGGGCAAGGGTCCAGCTGCTTCTCCATAGGCCCTATCCAATGGCCAACGAGACTGTCAGAGACGCCCAGCACCAGTCGCCACTGAGGAAATGCAAATCACACGCAGCGAGACACTCCTCTGCACCCACAGGGTAGGGGTGATCAGAAAGACAGAGCATGCAAGTTTTGCTGAAGATGTGGGGAATTTATATCCTATACATTGCTGGCAGGAAACTAAAACCGTGCAGCTACTCAGGAACAGTTTGGCAGTTCTTCAAAAAGTTAAACACAGAGTTACCCTTTGACCCAGCAATTCCACTCCTAGGCACGCACCTAGAGACATGAAACAGGTCTACACAAAAACGTGGACGAATGTTCACGACAGCATTATTCATCACCAGCATTATTCATCAACACCAAAGGCTGTCAGCTGAGGGCCGCACCGCCCGCAGGCCATGTGTCCACGTGACGGGTCTCACCCAGCCCTCAGAGGACGGACGTGCTGGCGCAGGCCACAGCGCAGGCCGGCCTCGGGAGCCACGCGCTCAGGGAGGCAGCAGCCACAGGGGACCACGCACGGCTGGCTCTGTTCTGTGGCATGTCCACAATGAGCGCATCTCTAGGGACAGAGAGAGCAGTGGTCACTGCCGAGGGCCTTGGGTGGTGAGGGCGCTGCTGTACCGGTTTAAGGGCAGGGGACTTCATGGGTAATGAAAATGTTCTAAAGTTGATTTTGGTAATAGAGGGACAGCTCTGTGACTACCCTGAAGACCCCTGAAAATACACTGTAAATGGGTGAATTGTAGTTTAGGTCAGTTACAACTCAACAAGCCATTTTTAAAGGCTCTCTTTGGATGCTGAGTAGAGAGCCAATGTTGGGGTGCAGGCAGAGTTGGAAGCCAGGCAGTAGTGGCTTGGGCTATTGCTAGTGGTGGAGATGGTGAAAGTGGTTGGATGCTAGACGTACTTGGGACCCAGAGGTCCTGATGAATTGAAATGGGGCAAATGAAGAAGAGAGGACAACGGTGACTCCAGACTATGTGAGCGGCTGGAGTCGTTGCTGGAGACGTCGAGGGCATGGTTTCGGAGGTGGGTCTCAACACGCCACGCCAGGTTCAGTGTATTATACTTCCTCAGGTCGAGGCAGCCTCACTTTTCCTCTTCATCTACTGAGAGTTATCAAAAGGAGTGTTGAATTTAATCAGACAGTTTTTGTCAACTTCTGAAAAGTCCATATGTTATTTCCTCCTTAATCTATCATTGTTGTGAAATTGTCTGGAAGATTTTCTAATATAAAACCTCCATTCTATTGCAGGAGTAAACCTTACACAATCATAATTTGATTGTGAGTTTATTTGTTTTCCCATTGTTATCATTTAAAATATGTTCTTAAATTTGGTTTGTTAGTATTTATTTAGGATTTCTGCATCAAGTTTTAGAAATAAGATTGACTTACAATTGCCTTTACTTAAATCATTCTTGTCTCATAGAATTAAGTGATTGGTTTTCTTTTTTTTTCTTGGCATAGTTTGTATGAAATTGGATATAATACTTCTTTAAATGTTCAGTAAAACTCACCTATAAGACAGAATTTGTGTGTTTGTATTGGATATTTTTCTGTCATGGGTAGAATTTTAACTACTAATCAGATATTTTCATGTTATTAAACTAATGCATGTACTGTCATTTTTCAAAATTTTCTGTTTTGGAAATAAAAAGGAATCCAAGTCAGAAAAGAAGAAGTGACGCTACCTCTGTAGATGATATGCTATTATATATAAAAACCTTTAAGACTCCATCAGGAAGTTATTAGAAACAATAGATGAACACAGCAAAGTGGCAAGTTTCAAAATCAACATGCAAAAATCGATACCCTTTTTATATATAAGCAACAAACAAGAAGCAAAAGAAATTAAGAAAATAATTCATTTTCAATTGCTTTAGAAAGAATTAAATACTTTAGAATCAACCCAACTAAGAGGGTAAAAGATCTACATAATAAGAACTACAAGATGTACTAAAGGACTTAGCCACACAGGAGATAGAAGGATATACCATTCTCATAGATAGGAGAATCAATATAATCAAAATTAATATCTTGCCTAAAATGATATTCAATTTTCAAGCAATCCTTATAAAAATACCAGCAATATTTTTCAATGAAATTGAACAAAAAGTATTGAAATTTATATGGAAACACAAAAGACCTCAATTTACAAAAGCAACCCTGAGAAAAAAATGAGAGAAACAGGTGTCACATACTTGATTTCAGACTTTACTATAAAGCAACAGTGCTAAAAACAATATGGTATTGGCACAAAAATAGACCCATGGATCAATGGCATAGATAAAGCTTTGTACACATAAGAGATAAAGCCTTGTACACATAAGTGTGTAATCTATGATAAAACAGCTCTGACCATACAATGTGGAAAGGAGAGTCTCTTTAATAAATAGTGCAGGGAAAATTGGAAGGCCACACATAAAAAAGTAAAGTTGGATCACTCTCTAACTCCATACACAAAGTAAACTCCAAATGGGCTAGAGATTTAGACATAAGACCCATGACAACAAAATAAATAGAAGAAAACATCAGTGACACATCCCACGATATCAACAATTAGGATGTTTTTGTCATTTGACCCCCTAGGGTAAGGAAAATAAAAAATAAATAAATAATTGGGATTGCCTTAAGTTATGCAGTGAGAGAAAATACAAGAGGATTAAAAAGACACACTACTGAATGGGAGAAAACAGTCATACAATATATAACTGGTAAGGGACTGATATCCAAAATACATATAAAAAATCCCACAATGCAACAATAAAAAACAACCCACTAATAAATGGGAAGCAGATATGACAGTCGATTCACCAACGAGGATACTAAGAAGGCCAACAGACAGATGAAAAAAATGTCCACCATTGTTTCCAGTAAAACCACAGTGAGATACCATCCCATCCTCATGAGAAGGGCATAAATTAGAAAGACGTCCAGCAAGTATCGGAGGGGATGTGGGAAAAGAGGAGCCCAATTACACTGGTGATGAGAATATAAACTGGAGCAGTCACTATGGAAAGTAACTTGGATTTACCTTAAAAAACTAAAAATGGAAATACCATATGGCCCAGCAATCCCAGTCTCAGGCATATATTCAAAGCCTATGCAACCACCAACAAAAAACTCCACATGGCCTGCAGTGCTCACAGCAGCAGCATTTATTACAGCTCAGACATAGAGGGAGCTTTAATGTCCAATGACAGATGATTGAATCAAGAAGACGTGGTAGAGACACACCATGGAGTACTATACAGCCATAGAAAGGATGACATGCAGCCATTTTCAACAAAATGGAGGGACGGGGTGAGAGAATTATGTGCAGCAAAGTGAGTCTGAATGATAAAAACATATACTGCACATTTACTTAGCAGATCATTCCATATTGTAGAACGCTTTCAAAAACTAGTGGACATCAGCAAAAGTCCCGAGGGCGCCGAGGTTAAGAGGAAGGGGAAGGAGAGGGACGGGGGGTATGAAGGATTAAATTAGCACATCACAGTTCTTTCCTTTTAAGCAAGCTTTTTGTTGTTGTTGTTGCGTGGAAGAGCTGGGGTGCAGGCCAGAGGTGCAGGAGTGAGAAGATTCACCAGGGACAGACTGGGGAGCAGAGCAAGAAGAATGACTGAAATTCACTGCTGAGGGGAGCAGCGGGGAGGCAGGAGAGGTCTGCTGCACCCTGTGGGTCAGCTCCCAGCCAGGGATGGAACTCAGAGGGGTGACAGCTCTGAGACTTAACCCTTAGGACACCTGGGAGGCCCTTAAGCAAACATTTTGTTTAAAAAATATATTGTTTTTGCTTTTCTTGTAGTCATAGAACTCCCAGAAAATAATTTAAACTGTCAAAAAGCTCCTAAGGGCAGTGGAATCCACAGATGTCCCCTATAAAGAATTCCAATCCTTCTGTGACATCTCCCTTCAGGTAAATACACATGGAAGGAATATTTTTTCAAAAAAGAAGAAAACCAAAATTGTCTCCAAAGTGTTGGTGTGAAGTTCTTCCCAGAATGTCCTTATTTTTAAAGCACCTACTCCGTCTTCAGTATGTCTTTGTGTTTTCAACGTTTGTATATGTGTCCACCAGTCTCACCAGTTTTTTTTTTAATATTTATTTATTTATGCATACAAGCTGGGGTGCAGGCCAGAGGTGTGGGGCGGCGAGAGGGTTCACCAGGGACAGAGTGGGGAGCAGAACAGCCAGATTGACCGAAACACACTGCTGAGGGGAACAGTGGGCGAGGCAGGAGAGGTCTGCTGCGCCACGTGGGATCTCCCTGGCCGGGCATCGAACTCGTGCCACAGCCACTGACAGCTCCACAGCACTGTGCTTAACCCATTGCTCCACCAGGGAGGCCTCTCACCAAAGTTTTATCTATTTTTTCTCTTATAAAACCTATTTTTGTTGTTTGTTGATCCATTTGTTGATTTTTTGTTATTTCATTAATTCCTGCTTCATATTAATACCTATATCAATGCAAATGGCTTAACTACCCCAATTTAAAAAGTGAAACTGTCATATCGAATGAAAAAGCAAAATACAACCATATGCTATCTATAAGAAACTTTACTTTCTAGTTTCTCTCTAGCTCTTCATTACCCTTTATATAGTAATATAGTTATAAAGACACAGATTGTTAATAATAAAACACAACAATCAAGCAAACGTTAATTAAAAGTAAGCTGGTGTGACTATATTGATAGCAGACAAAGTAGGTTTAGAACCAGAAATATTACAGATAAAGAAGATCATTTTGTACTGATAAAGAGGTCAATTAATTAAAAGAACATAATGAAATTAAAAGTATATATAGCAGAATTTCACAGTACATGAGACAAAAACTAATAGAACTGAAAGAAAAAAATCATTCTCAGTTAGATTGGAGATTTCAACATTATTTTCCAGTAATTGACAGACAAGTGGATCCAGGTGGAGATGGACTTGGACAGTGTGGTCAGCCAGTGACCACGCTGACCTTGATGGAACCTTGCCCTTAACAACGACAGAATATTCACTGGTCTCAAACACCCACAAAACATTTGCCAACGTAGACCATATTCTGGGTCATAAAAAAAGTCTGAATAAATATAAGAGGGTTGAAATGATATAAAATGTGTTTTCTGATATAACAGAAACATAAAGCAAAGGTGTCCAGAGGATAACCAATGTCTAGAAGACAAACACCATTTAAAATATTGGAAAATATTTTGCCCCGCACATAAAACCACAGCACATGAAAATGTATGTGCCAGGCTCGGCACAGTCTTCAGAAGGACAATTTTAGCATTAAGTGCTTACATTTTACCCCAAAAAGTTTCAAGTTAATGATCTAAGTTTACATGTTTAGAAGCTAGAAACAAAAGAACAATTAATACCAAAATGAGCAAAAGAAGGAAAGAAAGATAAGCAGAAATCAATGGGGAAGAAAGATCAATGATACCAAAAATTTTGGAAATAGCAATAAAATTGATATGCCTCTAGAAAAAAAAATAAACCTCTGCAATATCATGACTGAGAGAGGCAAATCCATACACACGTGGGTGGGAGGGGTAATAGAAGAACGTTATGAACAACTTTCGGAACCGGCGTGGGCGATGGGGGTATTCACTGTGATGGGGTGTAGGAACCCGAGTGCAGAGAGGCGCCACGGAGAGGGACACGGCAGGAGAAAGTCTCCCTGGACATCCACAGAAGGGCCACCCAGCAGGCAGCTGCAAACTTGCCAGATGTGCTGGGCACAGGTGCCTGTTCAGGAGTTAGCAACAGACCTGGCAGCTATAGACAGAGAAGGTGAAACAACCCAGAGGGTGTGGCGTAAGAGCGTGAGGTCCAGTGTCCTCTGCGGAAGAGACATGAGCAGGAGAATGGGTGGAACGAGCAGACTCAGGAGAAGCTCGTTTGAAAGTTACTGTTCTGTCTGCTGCTGCAGCGGTGGCTCAAGCCGAGGCAGAGCAGGTGAGGCAGAGGCACCCGGGCCGAGTCCCAGGACAGGTAGGGCTTCTTCTCAGGCAGGGGCAAGGATGGGCCCTCCTGCAGATTGCAAATACAAATTCTGGACCAAACAGGAAAAAAGCAAGGCCCTCGAGGTGCTGGTGAGACACCACATATTATGGTTTCTAGCTTGAAGGAGCCTCTCGTTCCTGGCCCTCCAGATGGCTGAAACGCCAACAGGAAACTCACAGCTTCGTGGGTTGGAAGAACGAGGACACAATTTATGACAGCCACAGCGGCCGGAAAGGGTGGCGGGAAGCCTGGGAAGGACTAAAGCAGGGGTGCGGTGGCCTAAGAGCAGCCTGTGCACCCGCCTGGGACCCCTGGCGCTCTGTGGGCAGGGCCCGTGCCTGGCACCGTGCTGAGGGCTGACCTGAGGCCGCGGCTGCTGCCCATGATGGGCAAGACAGAATTGTAAACAATGCTGCCCAGTAAATTCCTGCTAAAAACCAACAGCACTGCTGAGGGGAAGATACCAGGATTCAGCATCTCTCAGCCTTCCGCTGGCAAGTCGGTATCGCCAGACATGCAAAGATGCAGGGACGTGACCCGTTCTTGGAGAAATGACGAGGCATGGAAGACAGAGCCCAAGATAAGTGGGGTGTCGGGGTTAGCAGGTGAGGGTGCCGGGGCCGTTATTACAACTTGTATTGACCTTTGAAGATTGAAAAATACCACGGACTGGGTGGCTCACTCTACAGAAATGTCCCCTCTCAAGGTCTGGAGGATGGAAACAAAAGGGCGGGTGACAGGAGGTGACAGGAGGTGACAGGAGGGCCGGCTCCTCCTGGGGCTCACCTCTGGCTCTAGGGGCCAATTGCTCACCATGTCCTCACACGACGTCCCCGCTCTGCACACACCTCCCTGGTGTCTTCGTCTCTTCTTACGAGGACACCAGCCATATGGAGTTAGGGTCCCACCTTGTGACTTCATTTAACCTTCATCACTTCTTGAAAGGTCCCACCTCCGAGCACAGCCGCACTGGGGGTAGGATTTCAACATAAGAATTCAGAGAAGGGTTAGAATTCAGTTTTAAGTTCATAACATCACTGACCTCAGGGACATCACGCATGCGTTATGAATGTGTGTTGGGATATACACACAGCGTGCACACACATTAATGACATAGGCTATCTTGGGGTAGAGGACAGAAACAGAAACCAGTAAAACAACCAAACGGAAATTTTAGAAAAAGATAATGTTTCATTAATAATCATTTACTGCATGGGGTTAAGAGGAAACTGGACTAGAAGGAAAGCTCAGTGAACTGGAAGACAGAACCATAAAAATATCCAAACTGAAGCTTAAAGATGGAAGAAAGCATGGGGGGAAGAGAGCATAGCCCTAATGACTTGTGGGACAATATCAAGTAGTCTAACATATGAATAATTGGGGTCCTGGGAGGGAAAGACAGAGAGAATCGGGCAGAAAAAAATTGAGGAAATAATGGACAGGATTTCTCCATTTTTTGATGACATATACTTATAGATTCAAGAAACTCAAGAAACCCCAAGCTGGATAAACCCAAAGAAAACTTCATCTAGGCACTTCACAAACTGCTGAAAATCAAAGACAGTGAGACGATCTTGAGAGCAGACAAAGCAAAGTGACCAGTAGGTGAGGGCCAGAGGGCGGGAGGCCTGGCTTCTCGCCAGCGGGCGCCAGAGCACAATGGAACAAGAGCTGCATGGTTTTAAGAGGAAAAAAAGCATCTGTCAACCCAAAATTCTGTGTCTGGTGAAAATCTCCTTCCATCTTAAAGTGAAATAAAGATATTTTCTGGTAAAACTCAGAGACTCTATTGCTATAGAAATGCTAACGGAACTTGTTTCAACTGAAATGAAATGACGCCACCTGGAAGACTGAATTTCTCATTAAAAATGGTAAATACGGGGCCTCCCTGGTGGCGCAGCGGTAGAGCGCTGCGCTGTGGAGCTGTCGGCAGCGGCGATGCGAGTTCGACGCCCGGCTGGGGAGAATCCCACATGGTGCGGCAGACCTCTCCTGCCTCGCCCGCTGCTCCCCTCAGCAGTGTGTTTCTGATCTGCCTGTTCTGCTCCCCACTCTGTGTCTGGTGAACCCTCTCACCGCCCCACGCCTCTGGCCTGTACCCCAGCTTGCATGTATAAATAAATCTTTTAAAAAAAAAAGAAAATGGTAAATATGTAGGTGAATATAAAAGAAGGTTTTCCTGCTGTTTTCATTACGTATGCGTGTAAAGCGAAAGTTAAAGGGCTGGGTGAGGGCGTGTGAGGAAGGCGCACACAGAGTCACTAAGCATAAAGCAGGCCCTGCAGCTGCAGGGGCAGCGACTCTAAGACCAGGAAAAATTAAGGCTGTACATTGCGATCCCTCGAGCCGTTATGAAAGAAATCATGCCCATAGCCATCGCCAAAAATATTCAATGACTGCAAAAGAAGGCAAAAGAGGAGGAACTCCAGATCAAAAATACAGCAGACACACACAAGTCAAATGGTAGAATGATAAATCTAAACCCAACCATAGAAGTGACTACATTATGTGTCAATGAACTGAGCACTCCAATTAAAAGGCAGAGATGGTCAGAATGGGGCCTCCCTGGTGGCAAAAGGGGTTAAGTCTCAGCACTGTGAAGCTGTCTCCAGCCAGTGCAGCCTGACTTCAATCCCCGGCCAAGGAGCTTCCCACAGGGCGCAGCAGACCCCTCCTGTCTCCCCGCTGCTCCCCTCAGCAGTGTACTTCAGTCATTCCGCCTATTCTGCTTCCCACTCTGTCTCTGGTGAATCCTCCCCCTTCCTGCCACCACACTTCGGGCCTGTACCCTGGCTCTTATTTCATAAATAAATTTTTTTTTAAAAAGGTCAGAATGTGTTTTCTTTTTTAAAAGCAAAAATCAATTATATGGTGTATATGAAAGACTGACTTTTATTAAAAAGATACAGTTTCAAAGTCAGTGGTTGGAAAAAATGTATCATATAAGCTGTAAGCCTAAGGCTGAAGTGTTTATATGAATATCAGATAAAATCAACTTCAAGACACAAATTATTACCAGAAAGAAAGAGGAACATTCCATCACAATATAGGCTCAAGGAGAGAGACATAAATCAGAAGCGTGTGCATACCCACCTAAGACTTTCACGCGAAGATGCAAATTTAACATTGGCATTTGCTCTACTCCCTCAAAACACTCTGCTAAAATGATACCAATAAGACATATTTATTAGGCCTCCCTGGTGGCGAAAGGGGTTAAGTCTCAGCATTATGGAGCTGTCCGCAGCCACTGCAGCACGAGTTCAATCCCCGGCCAAGGAGCTTCCCACATGGCGCAGCAGACCCCTCCTGTCTCCCCACTGCGCCCCTCAGCAGTGGATTTCAGTCTATCTGCCTGTTCTGCTCCTCACTCTGTCTCTGGTGAATCCCCTCACCACCTCTCCCACCTCTGGCCTACACCCCAGCTCTTGTTGCATAAATAAATAAATTACAAAAAAAGACATTTATTATAAAAATTCCAAAGTGCAAAAACTACATTGGTTTCTGTTTGCTCACCACCTAGATTTAACACTAATTTGTACCATGCCACATATGTTTCTCTTCCCCATCCCAAAGCATCTTAAAATACATTGAGCTTTTAAAATTTTAAATGGTGGCATTTCATTCAATAAAGGAATTTTAGAAAATCTTAAGGCATAAGTTCAATAAAACATTTAGAAGAAAAATAGGAGGAAGATCTTTATGACCTTGGGTTAGTCAAGGAGCTCTTCTATATGACAAGAAAAGCACAAACACATAAAAGAATTGATCAATGGGACCTCATAAAAATGTAAATCTTTTGTTCTTCAGAAGATACCATTAAGAAAGCAGAAAAGCAAGTAATACACTGGGAGAAAGCAATCCAAAATATGCATCTATTAAAATACTTGTATAAGAATAATACAAAGAATTCTTAAAACTAAGTAAGTTATGCGATCTCACCTCCACCCCTCTCCAAAAGAAAACCAAGCAGAGAAACAGACAAGCTAGTAAATAAAAAAGGAGTAAGCTGGAGGGAATAGAGTCGTTGCAGGGAGAAGACAAAGAGTTGCAATAAAAAGAAGAGATTGCATTTTTAATAGGACCATTCAAAGAATGTGAAAGAGCTTTCAGAAACTAAATATACAATAGCAGAAATGAATAATTTTAAATAGAAATGCTGGCAGAGAAAAAAACAGCAAAAAGAAAGTAGCAAAAAGGAAAAGAGAGGAAAAAAAAGAAGGGAGGGAGGAAGGAAAGACGGAAAGGAAAATAAGAGAGAAAAGCTAAGAAAATTAGAGGATGCACATAGGAGGTCCAACAGACAACTAATCGGAGCTCAGAAGGAAAGAAGACAAAGTGGCAGGGAGGAAACCATTTAAGAAATGTCTCAAGAAAATGTCCCAGAATGGATAGCCAGGTGTTTCCCAGTGCCAAGGCCACTCCTAACAATGTAGGGTCTGGGACGGGGTATAAATTTAGATATAGGGTATAAATAGACATATGGTGTAAACAGACATATGGTATAAATCCACCATTTGTCCAATTTTTTTTGAGTTATAATAAATGAAGCTAAAAGCTAATGATTAAAACACGCATTGTCCTCCTACCTTGACAAACATACCTTCAGACCTACCTGGAGGGCAGGGTTCTGCTATAGAACACCCAGGTCTTCTGAGTTCTGCTCCAGAATATGGAGAGCTGGGGAGAGCTGACCGCTGCTGAATCCCCTCCCCCTTCTCTTCCAACTCCAGACCTGTCCTACACCTGTCCCATGGCGGACCTCAGGTCTATGCATAGCGACTCGCCACCCCGCACACACAAACTCCAACTCTATCCCCCACAAAGAGCTGCTTCTTGGCCATGGAGCAGGACAGGCCTAAGGGTTCACCGCACGGCCCTGGAGTGGCCGCTGGGCTTGCTATTCGGGAGGAATTCCAGGTTCCAGGCACATGCCTGTATCATTGCCGGCCCCGCGTCCCCCGATAGGCCGCTGTCCTGTGGAGGAACCCTGGCTGGAAGATGGCCAGGGGCTCTCCCAGGTGTGGGGTCCTAGGAAGGGAACTCCTGCCCGGTGGCCCTTCCTGGCCTGATGATGAAGAGACCCAAATCAAGGCGCTCATTGTAAAATTTCACAACACCGGGACAAAGAAAAGATTCTAAAAACAGAGAGAGAATAGGCTCCCCACCAAGAGCCACGCATCAGAGCGACAATGGACTTCTCAACAGCAGCACTGGAAGGCAGAAGCCAAGAAATCAAAACTGTCAAAATTTGGGGGGTTGGGGGGCAGAATGGTTTCCAACCTCAGAGTCTACATCCAACCACACTTCTAATGAAGTGGGACTGTTGGATAAAGGCAGCGGCAGACACACAGATTTGCTCCCCACGCACCTTCCTTTGGACTCCACCGGCGACTGAGCCCCACTTAGCCCAGCCAGTAAACCAGCATTAACGAGAGGCCCAGCTTAGGAGCGAAGCCGCAAGTGCCCTGGATGGAGCTCCGGCCTCTGCTGCTGCGGGGTAATTACATGAACTCAGCAGCTTGAAGTAATGCATGACCTTGCATTTCCAGAGGTCAAATCTGGGGGTGGGGTGGGGCAGGGCCTGACTGTTCCCCTCAGGTCTTTGAAGGCTGAAGTCCAGGTGCTAGCTGAGCTGCCTTCTCACCTGGAGGACCTGGGGAAGGACCCACCTCCAAGGGCATCAGCCTGTTGGTGGAGCCTAGGGACACTCTTGCATCTTTGCCCCTGCCCCCGGCACCGTGGCAGCGATCACACCCTGAAGGGAGACTGAACTCACAGCACTTCTGACGCCGGATCTGCAGGCGCCCACACCAAGGCACTCCCCCACTCCCGGGCAGCCTGTGGCTCCATTCCGTATCGATAGGGCCCGAGGTGAGGGCTCATTCCCACAGCACTGCCCCCCTTTCAATGTCAGTCACAAGCGGTCCCCTTTACCCGCACCTCTGACTGATGGCTACGGATTGGGGGTTCCCACATCCCCCCTGCCTGGGCTGGGTCATTTGCTGAAGAGGCGCAGGGAACTCAGGGAACCTTTGCTGTCACCAGTCTGTTATAAGGGGACGAGGGACCAGCCAGAGGAGAGGCACGGGGCGGGGCCGGAGCCAGACTGTCACTGGTGGGAGGCGCCATGCTCGCTGCATCGGGCGTGTTCACCCCCGTCAACCCTCCAAGCGCTTTGCTCAGCGCGTCCATGGAGGCTCCGTCACAAGGAGGACGGATCACCTCTCTGACCTTGAGTGACAGCTCCATTCCCAGGCCCTCTCTCCTCCCTGGAGGCCAGAGGGCATGGGGCTGAAAGTCATGGCCCTTAACTCCGGGGTGGGCGCCTCTGGCAACCAGCCCTCGCGGCCACTCAGAGTCACCGCCTCAGCATAAACTCAGGTCTGGCTGAAAGGGCTTATTACGAAGAACAACAGACGCTCCTCTGGCCTGGTCACTCGGGAAATGCCAAGGGCTGCAGGAGCCCGGGAAGCCGGAGGAAGACCACACACCTCCGAAGGGAGCCCTGTCCCTCGTGAAGGGAGAAACACCCTCTGGACAGAGCTCGCCATGCACAGGCCACCAGGAAGCCTCCCCGTCTCGGGTCAGCAGATTAGGAACCTTAATTACATTTGCAGCGACGCCTCTGACGTGAAATGTAAAAATCACAGATCTGACGCCTCCCGGTGGCTCAGGCTGCACCCTGCACGGGGAGAGGAGCTCACACAGGCTCTAGGTCAGCCTGAGGGTCAGCTGCCCGGGGAGGCCCTGGGGACAGCTACCCAGACAGCAGCTGGACACCCGATGGCTGGGGAATCTGGGGACATGGCCGATCCTTCAACATGAAGTTGACTTTCAAAACGTGTTTGAACAGGGCCTCCCTGATGGTGCGGGGGTTAAGTCTCAGCACTATGAAGCTATCGGCAGCCACTGCAGCACGAGTTCGATCCCCAGCCAGGGAGCTTCCCACAGGGCACAGCAGACCCCTCCTGTCTCCCTGCTGCTCCCCTCAGCAGTGTGTTTCAGTGGCTCCTCCTGCCCTGCTCCCCACTCTGTCTCTGGGGAGTCCTCTCGCCCCCCACACCTCTGGCCAACACCCCAGCTCTTGTGTGCATAAACAAATAAGTCTTAAAAAAAAAAAAACCAAAATGTGTTTGGACAATAGTGAGAGTGACAGTTTGCAGTCGTATTATTGATAAAACGAGGAAAAGTCAGCTGAAGAAATGAAGAGCAGATAATTGACAACTCCCCGGAAAACCAAACCCTGCTGAGGAAGAGAAAGTCGGCAGCGTCTGCCTCTCAGGGCCTGACAATGCGGCTCAGGCAGTGAGGGGCCTCGCCTCTGAGCTGCCCAGGCCCCGAACAAGACGGACACAGACCCCCCTTTCCAGAAGTAGAGCCTCTACTTTATCAGCCCCAAACAGTGTGAATCAAAGACGCAATTACCACTAAGTTAACGGATACATTTCTGAGTGTCCCCAGGTCGCCAAATAATCCACCAAATTCACCAGATAACGCGTGGAGCCTAAATCTCTCTCTCTCTCTCTTTCTCTCTCTCTCTCTCTCTCTCACACACACACACACACACACACACACACACACACACACGCAGCCCTGCCGTGACTGATGCCCGTGTGAGGTGGTCCCGGGGTGGGCGTGGGGGTTTTGGGGAGGCGGCTGCAAACCCACCTGGAGTGATCTCTGCCCTTTGCCTTTTGTCCTCAAAGCAAAAGCCCGCTTTGGATCCCCTTGCTAGCGAAAGCAGGGCCTAACGCCAGTCTCAGATACACTGAAGGGGCGTCAAGTGAACTTCAGAAAGCTGGGGACCCCGAGTCTGTCTGGGGGTGTGGGCAGAGGAGGGGTGTTCGAGCAGGCGGGGTGCTGGGGTGCCGACAGTGAATCTCTTCTTCTGCCTAATGTACGAGCCCAGAAGGGACAGAAGCAAACAGAGGTGGGGGGCTGTGGGAGGGTAGTGGGGGGGCAGCAC